>JBBPTT010000798.1:0-16450 GCA_038094175.1 Boletellus aff. lepidospora
ACCTCTGCAAGCGACTCAGGATTTCCCCAAAGTTATCTACTGCGCATCATCCCCAAACTGATGGCCAGACGGAATGCATTAACCACGACCTCCATCAGTACCTCCGACTATTTTGTTGTGACCATCAGACAGATTGGCCCGAGTGGCTTCCTATGGCACAATTTGCATACAATAATCATACATCGGCTTCTACCAAGAAGTCCCTGTTTGAAGTCACATGAACTTACAAACCACGAATGGGTGTTGAGCCTGGCAGCTCTAAAGCCCCTGCTGCTGACATCTTATCCAATAAAATTGAGAAAACTTTTGACAAGGTTCGGGCTAACCTCTCCCTTGCGCAAGACAGAATGCACAAACAGACCGACAAGCATCGGTTGGAAGCCCCCTCTTATGCCCCCGGAGACCAGGTTCTCCTCACCACAGATAACCTCCGCTTGACGCAGGAATCTAAGAAAATGTCCGAGAAATGGCTAGGACCTTTCCACATTATTAAGCTCATTGGACCGAATGCGGCTGAGCTGAAGCTCCCTAAATCCATGAAAATTCACCCCATCGTTAATATTTCTTGCGTTAAACCATACCGGGAATGCCTTGAAGGCCAACCTATCTCTCAGCCTGGCCTGGTCAACGTGACCAAGGACTGGGAGGACGAATATGAAGTTGACTTTATCATAGACGCATGCCCAAAGGTCGTGGATGGGAGTACCTCGTCCACTGGAGCGGCTACAGCGAGGACGGATGCACTTGGGAACCCAAATCTAACCTCTCCAACGCTCAGGCGGCCTTGGATGAATTCCACGAGAAAAACCCCAAGCTCCACCTACGTGCCAGCTTCCTGGACCAGTTTGTGGTCTACAACCCCTATGAAGAATCGCCCCATGCCGTCGCTTGGCGCCATCAGACAGGAGTCTGATGCATAGAAGGGGGGTGGTGTTACAGCACGACTTTTCACACTTATGCTACGTCCCCTCTCCTTTATCTTATCTTATCGCACTGCATTACTTAAGCATCTAGGACACTTTACACGTTTACCCTTTTACCATAACTTCCATGACTCATCCTATGCATGCGCAGTCTTCTTTTCATCTCCATGCTGCGCACGACTATGCTTGCTTCCATTCTGCCTCACCGACTCCTCATGACTCCCCATGCTGCATCCACACTGCCCAGTGCAGCCCCATGACTCGACACGACTCATACACATGGCTCCTTCCCTTTGTTCTCTTCTTATATCCATACATCGGTAGATCTGTATGAAACATGTACAAATAGATACTGGACTATATAAACCCAAGGAACCTCTGGCTGGCTTCCCAGTCAAGTTCACTTGGGATTCTACCACTTCTTCCAAGTCCTCTTACCTCTCACCTGCTCGCTTCGCCCACACTAGTTGTTGGGTTTTAGAAGTGCTTCAGTGGTCATCTGGGTGATGGATATGGGGTTGTTCCAAAGGTGGTTGGTGGAGCACTCATTGCTCCTGAGATCCTTCCAGAATGTGACAGCAGACTGGGTATTTCTCTGATGGCAGATTGTGTTGACGATGGTCTAGGTGATCCGTGGGTTGGTGAGGTAGTGGTTATTGATGCTCCTCCTATTCCTGGGGTCCCAACTCGTGGAGAACCATGTCCAGTAATGGTTCTGATGCTGCTGGGTCGAGGGGATTCCGTTCCCATTGTTCCTGGTACTCAGGGTGGTCTGGTAGACATTCCTAACATCATAGGAGGTAGGGGCACTTGCCGAAACTCCTGGACCTCCTGCTCTTCTTGTGAAGACAAAGAAGCATCATTCTCCTCTTGAGGGTCTTCCTCCTGAGGGCTTTCCTCTTGTTCCGAAGAGGATGTGGGTACTCGATAACTTCCACCATTCCTTGGTGAAGTTCTGGTTCTGGGTCGTCTGCAGTCTTCTTCGACAGGCAGAGGTGTGGGTTGTCATGGGGGTTGTTCTTCGTTCCTAGAGGAAGATCCCCAATCTTAAAAGCTAGACATGCTTATGTACTATCTTCCCAATCCATCGTGGAGTAAAGATAGCTTTGATCACAGCTGTTCTGATGGTAGCGACAATTACTGATAGTCCTAGTCTTCCCAGGAAGATGCTGGTAAATGAGGTGGTGTCGGCTAGAGTCCTACTGCTGAAAAGCAGGGACAAGAAGAGAGCTAGTTCTTTTGTTATGCTTGCGTGGAGTTATCTAACAAGGTCAAAGGTTCGACCACTTAGTCAAGAACCAATGAAAGTAACTAGTCGAGCGCACACTCTGAGGTGTAGTGCAAAGACACGAGAGGATCTCTCTAACTGCAACTTAGCAGTCTTGAGGAGGCCAGACAACTACACATAGATTGCATAGAACTAGCTGAGGAATTATAGTACAAACTGGGATCGACTATATAGTACCTGGATAAGCTGTGCATACAGCCAACAATGAGTCAGGATGAGTCATGGGTAATTAGGGTGACTGATACATCAATGTGCAGCATCAGAGATGGGATCAAGGGATCAAAAGATGGTGGCTGCAAGGCTATGCATGGTTACCATCATAGTGAGATGTGTGACAATGTGAAGAGGCGACAATGTGAAGGGGTAAGGCAGATGTTGATGGAGTAGTTGTCTAATGTCTGCTAGCTCGGCCGAATGGAAGGATCCTAATAGTTCATCGGTAGTTATCATGGTCGGGATCGAAAGTAGGACTTATCAGGGGAAAGAAAAGGAAAAACTGTAACACCTTGGTAGTTTGGAGATATATGTGCTGGAATAGGGTGGAGATCCTGGCAGAGGTGGAGTGCATGATGAATGCTGAGCAACATGTCTTTATTTTGGAGGATAATCTGCTTCCAAGCATGGAGAGTTCAAGGATTTCTGAGAAGAGCACTATCTTTCAATGAGATAATGGCTTCAAGTACACTCCAAAGTACTTGATATTGGCTTGGTTCTCATGGAATCAAGCTATTTGATGTTCCAGCTCAATCTCCAGACCTAAGCTTCATTGAATAGATCTGAAAAATACTGAGAAAAAGCTCAACAGCTATCCATGGTTTTTTAGAAGAGAATTGGAAATTTGAAAGAGAATTACAGTGGAGTGGAGTAAGATTGGTGTTGGAGATTATCAAAGATTGATAGAAAGCATGCCTAGAAGGATCAATGCAGTGATACAGGGCAAGGGAGGCACACTAAGTACTAAAAGTCCAGATTTGAAATCATGCTCAAATAATTGTCCCAATAACATGTCATTTTAAAATGGCTATATCTCAGTGCCATGACAACCAAATCACATGATCAAAGCAGGGTTAGAATGCAAAGAGCAGGTACTATCTTCCGTCCTGCAGGTGTTTGGTCTTATTTGTCCTATATCTCTGGCAATTAACCCATTTGTCAAAAATGCCACAATATTGGGACAATTTTTTGAGCCACTGTATAAATAGCCTAATGTCTAAAACCACATCTTAATGTAGCTTGTTTTAGTTTCCACAATGTCATTACTGAGATACCATACTTCTGTGTTTATAAATGTGTGCCTACTCTATTCATACAGTGACGAAATCCACATGGTTAACTGACAATGGAATATATTTATAAGCCAAGAAGTATGAAATTTAGGTAATGATTCAAGCTGAAACAGGTTTTATTAAAATGCTAATTTGCATATTAGACTATTTTGGGAATGCAAGTGTGAGAATCGACTCACTGAATACAACAGATGTCACTGAAACAACTTCAAGCTGCATAGTCTCAACCCAACTGTATAGAGAGCCAGACAATAGCCTACTAGATCAATTTGATTGTTTTGCTTATGGTCCATATCATTGTACAGTCATTATCTAACTTGAAGGCTGTGGCCCTTGCATTGCCCTTGGGTTTCATTTGACTAAAAGGCAATGGCCTTCACAATTCCTTTGGGTGCTATCTAACCTGAAGGCCTTGTTTGCAATGATACCATTGGATTTCATTGACCTGAAGGTTATGGGCCAGATGGTACCTTTGTATTTCATCTCCCATAAAGGCCATAGCACCTTCAATGCCCTTGGGTATCATTTGACTGGAAAGAAATGTCCTTGCCAACACCTCTAGGTGTTATCCAACCTGAAGGCCTTGTTTCTGATGATGTGGTTGAATTTCATGGGACCTGAGGTCATGGACCAGATGATGTCTTTGGATGACATCTGTTACAATCTTCTCCCTCTCCTTGTGTATTTTCCTTATTTCCGTCAAGACTGTTCAGGTTGTCACTCTGCTCCTCTTTACCTACCCTTTTGTCCATTTTCTTCTGATCTTTGGTATCTATTCTGCTGAGATACAAGTCATCTTGGACCATTCACCTTAGTTACCTTTTGTTGGTTCCTAGCTGCACTGGAACAGCTTTTGATTACTTCATCCTTTCTATGATGTTCTATAGACTTCAATGCTGACTCATCTTCATCTATATATACCTTTACTCTTCATGTATTCTCTCCACTCTTGTTCAGCACAATACAATGCAGTCTCTGGTCACTCCTCCGTATCCTCAGCTTCTCTGAGTCTAAAGCCTTTGATCCATCTGGATCTTGTCTTTGGTCTTGTTCTCCTGGGCAGTAGGGACACTGTTGACCTCTTCATGAGAGCCCACTCCTCTGCAGGTTGCTTGAATGACACAAGAGTGCATTCAGCATAACAAAAGAACAAGAGTCTCCTTTGCCCCTCCTCTTTAGGAGCAGGACCACCCCAGCATCACATCTTGCCCTTGTCACCACCTCAGAGCACCCTCTGACTCAGAACCAGAGGACACTCCCAGAACACCCCAGCCTCATCCACCTCTCCTTGGACCAACCCCTTTGCACACCTCACCCCCCAGTCCCCAGCTCATTCTCCTAGGAGAATCACAGGGTCATCTTTGACCAACCCAATACATCATCAACTCACTCAGTCTCCAGCTCTTTCCCAGTTAAGCCTAGGACCCCCCTCACCCAAACCACTCACCCCAGCACTCACAATCACCCCCTCCAGTACCAACAGTCATCCTTCCAGCTCTGGTGCCCTCAGCACCCCCCATCATCCCAACACAGCCTCTCACACCTATGGCAACCACCCAACCCAAACTCAAGGCTGCTCTCCCTCTTGACTTCTTGGGGTAACCCAATGAGTCCATCTGATGGATTAAGGCCATGAAGGTCTACTTCCAGATTAACCCCACCCAGTACAGCTCTGACAAAGCCAAAATCATGACCACCTTCAACTGCATGAGCAAGGGACATGGTGTGTCCTTTTTGGAAATGTGGTATGATCGAATGGCTGACCCCAATGTCCTCTCTACTGAGAAAGCCTTTGACAAACTTGCCTCTAACTTTGAGTCCACATTCTTCCCCTTTGACATTAAGACCACTGCCTGTCTTGAGCTCTCCTCCCATTGTCAGAAACCTACCAAGACCAACAATGGGTTCCAGAAGTACATCACTGATTTCTAGAACCTTGCTGCCAAAGCAGGTATCTCAGACAATTCCACTCTCATCCACATGATCTCAGGAGGCCTAGACCAACACATCACAATGCTCATTCTCTCCATGTCCATACTCCCCAACACTATCAATGGCTGGATTGAAAAAGCAAAGACTTTCCATGCCCAAGTCACTCATATAAACACCTTGAAGAAAGGAAGTCACCAACCCTCCTTCTTCTCTTCTACTTGTACCACCAATACCAGTACTCTGGACCAAAATGCCATGGACATTGACACCCTCAAAGTAGGGAAGCTCACTCCAGAGGAATGGGCCTGATGTTTCAAAGAAGGTTGTTGCCTGCAATGCAGAAAGAAGGGGCATAATGCTGAAAAATGCACCACCTTCTCCACTCCTTTCAAACCCTCTCACCCCTGCACCCAAATAGCCACCACTTTGACCACTCCAACTCCCACTCCTCCCCCAGTTGTCTCTCCCTCTCCCTCTGCTCTTGAATCCTATGTATCCCAGCTTTGCTCCACTGGGAAAGATGAGGGAGAGATCCTTCAAACCCTCAAACTCTGTTTCAAACCTGAGGAAATGAAAGTAGACACTTTTAACTCAGATTTTTAAATAGGGAAGCCACCTTGATGTAATCCTTCCCTCATGTACTTGCAGGACATCAGAATGAAAGAACTATTCATCTCCCCATTCACCTACAAGCTTGATCTCAAATTGTTGACACCATCACTCTCATTGATAGTGGAGCAACTGGTAATTTCATTGATGCCAGCCTTGTTCCCTCCCTTTGATCTGGCATATGTCACATGGCCCAACCTCTCACTGCTTCCAATGTGGATGGCACTCCAAACCACAAAGGAATCATTAAATTCACTATCTCTGCCAAAGCCATATTCCCCTCATTCACTGAAGACATCAAATTCATGGTCACTTCACTTGGAGAAAGGAAGGTCATCTTAGGGACCACCTGGCTGAAGAAGCAAAATCCTGATATCAATTGGGTCACCAAGACTGTCACCCTCCACTTGTCTTCCCCTCATTCCATCGACAAACTCACACTTTCAACCCAACTCACTCAACAAGAAGTCCCAAAGGAAC
Organism: Boletellus aff. lepidospora; assembly: GCA_038094175.1. Classification (NCBI taxonomy): domain Eukaryota; kingdom Fungi; phylum Basidiomycota; class Agaricomycetes; order Boletales; family Boletaceae; genus Boletellus; species Boletellus aff. lepidospora. Next base: position 6,519 of record JBBPTT010000798.1, read on the forward strand.
AAGAAGTTCCCACCTGGTGTAAAGAATATTCTGACATCTTCTCTGAAAAGATGTTCAGTGTTCTTCCCCCTCATCATCCATATGACCATGTAATTGAGCTGAAACCCTCTTTTGTCCCAAAAATAGCTAAGGTATACCCTCTCAACCCCACTGAAAAGGAAGCCTGCAAGGCTTTCATTGAAGAGAATCTCAAGACTGGTCACATCATCCACTCAAAATCCTCCCAAGCTTTGCCCTTCTTCTTCATCCCAAAGAAGGACAGAACCCTCCACCCATGCCAAGACTATCGATATCTTAATACATTCACCATTTGAAATGCTTACCCTCTCCCCCTCATTTCAGACCTCATCAATGACATGAAAGACTCTACTCTCTTCACCAAACTCAACATTCAATGGGGGTATAACGATATCCACCTTTGAGAGGAAGACCAATGGAAGGCAGCCTTCATCACCCCTCTCAGACTATTTGAACCCACAGTCATGTTCTTTGGTTTTAATAATGCCCCCCCCCCACTTTCCAGAGTTTCATGAACCATATTTTCACTGATATCCTTGCAGAAGGGTGGTTGAAGATCTACATGGATGATATCAGTATCCATACCAAGGATGATCTCAAACTTCACCATCAGCACACCCTTCAAGTCTTCCAACAACTTCATGACCACAATCTTTCCCTCAAAATCATCAAATGCTCTTTTGACACTCCAAAGATGGAATACCTTGGTATGGTCATTAGTTAAGGATGGGTTGAAATGGATCCAGTTAAACTTTCTGCCATCATGGATTGGAAACCTCCTACCTCTGTTAAAGGAATTTGTAGTTTCTTAGGTCTTGCTAACTTTTACAGAAAGTTTATCCCCAATTTCTCCAACATCATTACCCCCCTCATCCCCCTCACAAAAAAGAACAAACCCTGGCTTTGGACCTTGCTTCAAGACAAAGCCTTTACCACTCTCAAATCCTCTTTCTCTTCTGCTCCTATCCTCTCACTCCCTGACTCTTCTCAACTGTTTTCTCTGATGACCAATGCCTCTCTCCTTGCAGCAGGAGCAGTCCTCCTCCAAACCAATGTCAATGGTGACCTTCACCCTTGTGCTTACTTTTCCAAAACCTTTAGTCCTGCAGAATGACATTATGACATTTATGACAGGGAACTTTTAGGAGTCGTCCTTGCTCTTCAGGAATGGCACCACTACCTTCTAGGCACCCCACACTCAGTCACTGTCCTCATTGATCACAAGAACCTCTTGTATCTCAAAGACCCCCACAAACTCTCTTGTTGTCAGGCTTGCTGGTCCCTCCTTCTCCAGGACTTTGACATTGCCTGGAAAGTCACTTGTGGTACACAGATGGGCCCAGCTGATGCTCTCTCTCAATAGGACTTGGTTGATACCTCCCTCAATAACGTTGCCCCCATTCTCTCCAAACCTACTGTCATTGCTGCTTTCAATCTAGCCCTTGCAGATAAGATCTCTGACTCTTCTCCATCTGACCCTGTTGTCCTCTGGGCAGTCAATGCTCTCAGGGATGGGTCCCCCCTCTTTCCTCACTCTGCTCTCTCAGACTGGTCTCTACATGATGGCAAATTATATTTCTAGGATCACCTTTATGTCCCTCCGGATGCTTGCTCTAACCTCCTCCACTCTCTCTATTCCTCCCCCACCTCAGGCCATGCTAGACAATTTCACACCAAGGTCTTGGTGGAACATGATTACTAGTGTCCAGGACTCACCACTTTTGTCAAGAATTTTGTTGCAGGTTGTGCCCTTTGCCAGCAGTCGAAGGTTAAAACCCACCCCACTGTCCCACCACTCACCCTCATTCCCTTGACCACATCCCTCCCCTTCAAACAGATCTCTGTCAACCTTATCACAGATCTCCCATTGTCTGTGGCCTTCAACTCTGTCATGGTTGTGGTTGACCATGGCCTTACAAAGGGGGTAGTTCTGCTTCCTTGTCTCAAAACCATTGATGCTGCAGGTGTCACTAAACTATTTTTTGACAATGTGTTCAAACACTTTGACCTACATGATTCCATCATTTCTGATAGAGGCCCTCAGTTCACCTCTGCCTTCACTTGAGAACTTACAAGGCTGCTCCAGTATGACCTTCACCTCTCCACTGTGTATCACCCCCAAACTGACAGACAAACTGAAAGAACCAATCAGGAATTGGAAACGTATCTTTGTATTTTCTGTGCTAACAATCCTCTAGAATGGGTAAATTACCTGACAACTGCAGAATTCCACCACAATTCCATACCACACAGCTCTACACAGAAATCATTGTTCTCCCTCCTCCTTGGTTACAAACCTTGTGCCTACCCAGCCCTGGGTAAAACCTTCCTCCCTGCCATCACTGACCATCTCTCCTCTCTAGCCAAGGCCAGAGAAGAGGCCTTAGCAGCCCATGACTCTGCTTGCCTGGCCATGACACAGCACATCACCTGTTCTTTTGTCCTCTGGAAAGTAGGAGATAAGGTTTGGTTGGAAGCAATTAATCTCCACATTCCCTACCCATCCAGGAAACTTGTGCCCAAATGGCATGGACCCTTCGAAATATCTCAGGTCCTATCACTGCTCACTTACTGCCTCTGCCTCCCACCCACATGGAAAATTCATGATGTTTTCCACACATCACTCTTATCTCCCTTTAAACAGACTGACATACATGGACCATCATTTTCCAGACCACTGCCCACACTGATTGCCAAGGAAGAAGAATATGAAGTTGAGGCACTCCTTGCACACCAGGATTCCCCTGGCTGTGACAAGTACCTGATCACATGGAAAGGTTATGGCTTGTCCGAAAATACATGGGAACCAGAAAGTAATTTGTGTCATGCTCCCTTGATTTTATCCAAATATAAAAAAGACCACCATTTACAATAGATTCTGATGTACCTAGTTCTCTATCCTTTTATTCCCCTCCTTGTCACTCTCATCTTCATCACTCTTGTCACCACTTTCTTCACCTTATATTGGATTTACCTTTAACTTCTCCCTCACCATGTCAATTCCAACTTCCCCCCACTCTTCTTCATTGTCCATCTCCACTGCTTCCATCCATTGCACCCCCCCTTCAAAACACTCCAGTCCAACCTATGTACCTTCATTGTCTCTCAGCCCATGCCCTCTATTCTGCCATTTTCTCTGAACCCACAATAGTCCTTGCTCTGGAAGCTCTTCCCCTCTACATTGAGGATGAGATTTCCCAAGAACTAGTATGCCTTTTCCATGATGCTACTCAAGCTCAGACCCTTCATTTTCATGCAGCTCCTCTTGACTGTCCCATGGGATATGGTCTTCCACTTCACCTGGCTATCAACCACCTCCCTGAGTGAATCCTTTCCATTCTTCATCTACATGGTTTCCACATCTTCATTTCCCAGTTACGACTTGAGCTTGTTTACCCTTTGTTTAGCACTATTTTTGCCAGTATGCCCATTTTTGATCAAGATGCTTATGTTTTGTGTGTCCTTTCATCCTCCAACCTCATACTTAGATCCCAGCAAGTCTCCCCAGATGGTTCCTCCCCCATAGTCTTGCTGGTCCTCCTCAGTCAGTCATCATCCACTTGTGCCCCCACCAGCCCCTCCTCTCCTGATGTCACTCTTGTTGAATCTCAACCCTTGTCTATGCCCTTCCCCTCTGAGGAAGTTGATGAGAAAATCCATATACCACCCCCCCAGTCCTATGTGATCAGCCTCCTGAATGGCACCACCATCCTCTCCTCCCCAACTCAAGTATTGCCCAGACCTTTTTGCCCTACACCTGCAGCCCCTACTATCTGGTGCTTCCATTGTTGTGAACTGGGCCATTACCTCAAAAATTGCCCTAGCTACTCCTGTCCTCACTGCCACAACCCCACTCTGGGCCAGCATTGGAGAGAGTGCCTTGTCAGTCAATGTGATGTCTGTTTACACTGGAGACACAGTGCTTGAGCCCACCCTACTTGAATCTGTGCTGGCTGTAATTGATCTGGTCATGTCTTCGATGATTGTCCATTTGAATATCTCACACCTGCTCAGGCTACCAGTATCTTTGGAGGAAGACCTTCTACTACAGATTGACCCTGAGGTCCAATTGTATGAAGGGAGTAATGTTACAATCTTCTCCCTCTCCTCATGTATTTTCCTTATTTCCATCAAGACTGTTCAGGTCATCACTCCACTCCTCTTTACCTACCCTTTTGTCCATTTTCTTCTGATCTTTGGTACCTATTCTGCTGAGATACAAGTCATCTTGGACCATTCACCTTAGTTACCCTTTGTTGGTTCCTAGCTGCACTGGAACAGCTTTTGATTACTTCATCCTTTCTACAATGTTCTATAGACTTCAATGCTGACTCCTCTTCATCTATATATACCTTTACTCTTCATGTATTCTCTCCACTCTTGTTCTGTGCAATACAATACAGTCTCTGGTCACTCCTCTGTATCCTCAGCTCCTCTGAGTCTAAAGCCTTCAATCCATCTGGATCTTGTCTTTGTCCTTGTTCTCCTAGGCAGTAGGAACACTGTTGACCTCTTCATGAGAGTCCACTCCTCTGCAGGTTGCTTGAATGACATGAGAGTGTGTTCAGTGTAACAACATCCCATCAGAAGCAATTGCAAAGGCCATGGCATCCAGGTGGCATTTAATCCAAAGGCAATGGCCTTTCCAACACTTCCAGATGTTATCCAACCAGAATGCTATGTATCCAATGATGCCATCAGGTTGTCTTGGACCTGAAGATCATTGACTGGATATGCCTTTGGATTACATCCCACCCAGAGCCATTGCAAAGGCCATGGCATTCAGTTGGCATTTAATCCGAAGGTAATGGCCTTTCCAACACTTCTGGGTATTATCCAATCCGAGAGCCATGTTTCCAATGATGCCATCAGGTTGCCTCAGACTTGAAGATCATTGACCAGATATGCCTTTGGATTACATTCCACCCAGTGTTACAGTTTTTCCTTTTCTTCCCTTGATAAGTCCCTCCCTTTACTCAAACCTCCAAAGATGACTACCAAGGATGACAGGACTCATCTACATTGGCTGGGCTTAGCCAATTGATAGGCACAACCCTTTTAGAACCCATAAGCAAATCCCTCAGTTACCATCACATTGATACAGCTTCACTTCATCACATTATCACTTTGATGGTAACCTCACATAGCCTTTCAGCCACCATTTTTTGATCCAGTGATCCCATCTTTTGCTATGCATTAATGTATCACTCGCCACTCACCTTAGTTACCATGACTCATTCTGACTCATTGAAGCTATCCACACAGCCTACCCTTATACTATATAAACTGACCCATCCTGTACTATAGCTCCTTAGCTAGTTCTATGCAATCTACATGTAGTTTCCTGGCCTCCATGAGACTGCTTGTCACAGTTAGTGAGAACCTCCTGTGTCCTCACACTACACATCAGAGTGTGTGCTTTGCTAGTAAAACTTTTGGCAGGTCCAGACTTTAGTCCAAACCTTTGATCTTGCTGGATAAACTCTATGCAAGCATAACACCCAGAGTCATTGCAAAGGCCATGGCATGTGGATGGCATTTAATCAGAAGACAATGGCCTTTCCAACACTTCCAGGTGTTATCTGACCTGGAGGCTATGTATCTGATGATGCCATTGGGTTGCCTTGGACCTGAAGATCATTGACCAGATATGCCTTTGGATTACATCCCACCCAGAGCCATTGCAAAGGCCATGGTGTTTGGGTGGCATTTAATCTGAAGGCAATGGCCTTTCCAACACTTCTGGGTGTTATCCAACCCAAGGGCCATGTTTCCAATGATGCCATCAGGTTGCCTCAGACCCAAAAGTCATTGACCAGATATGCATTTGGATTTCATCCCACCTGGAGCCATTGCAAAGGCCATGGCATTCAGGTGGCATTTAATCAGAAGTCAATGGCCTTTCCAACACTTCTGGGTGTTATCTGACCCAAAGGCCATGTATCTGATGATGCCATTGGGTTGCCTCAGACCCGAAGGTCATTGACCAGATATGCATTCGGATTACATGCCAACCAAATGCCATGGCCTATACATTCAGATTACATCCCATCCAGAGTCATTGCAAAGGCCATAGCATTTGGGTGGCATTTAATCTGAAGGCAATGGCCTTTCCAACACTTCTGGGTGTTATCAAACCCAAGGACCATGTATCCAATGATGCCATCAGGTTGCCTTGGACCCAAAGATCATTGACTGGATATGCATTTGGATTACATCCCACCTGGAGTCATTGCAAAAGCCATGGCATTCAGTTGGCATTTAATCTGAAGGCAATGGTCTTTGCAACACTTCCAGGTGTCATAACACCCTATCTGAAGGCCTTGTTTCTGATAATGCCATCAGATTTCATTGGACCCGAAGGCCATGGATTGGATATGCCTGTGGATTACATCCTACCCAAAGGCCATGGCTAACCCAGATGTCACCCCTGGACAATCCCCATTAGGCCTGTGTGACAACCTTGGCCATCCTCAGCCATGACTCAGTTTGGCCCAGATGTCCCCCTTGGGGACCCTCTATCAGGCCCACAGGCTAACCTCAGCCATCCTTGGTCATCATCTGGCCAGACCCAGATGTCACTGTTTGGTACCCCCTATCAGGCCCACAGGCCAACCTGAGCTGCCCTTGGTCATCACCCAGCCAGGCCCAGATATCACCATCAGGCACCCCTCATTGGGCCCACAGGCTGACCTCAGCTGCCCTGGGTACTCACCCAGCCGGACCCAGATGTCACTGTTGGGTACCTCTCATTGGGCCCACAGGCCATCCTTGGCTGCCCTGGGTCCCCACCTGGCCAGGCCTGGATGTCATTGCTGGGCAATCCCCATCAGGTCTACCAGATAACCTCCACCACCCTGGGTCCTCACCTGGCCAGGCCTGGATGTCACCACCATTGCCCCTTATTGGGCCCACTGGATAACTTTGGCCACCTTGGGTCCTCACCCAGTTGGGCCCAGATGTCACTGTTGGATACCCCTCATTGGGCCCACAGGCCATCCTTGGCCACCCTGGGTCCCCACCTGGCCAGGCCTGGATGTCACTGCTGTTATGCTTGTGTGGAGTTATCCAGCAAGTTCAAAGGTTCAGACTAAAGTCCAGACCTGCCAAAAGTTTACTAGTGAAGCGCACACTCTGAGGTGTAGTGTAGAGACACAGGAGATTCTCACTAACTGTGACAAGCAGTCTCATGGAGGCCAGAAAACTACACATAGATTGTGTAGAACTAGTTAAAGAATAGTAATACAGGTCACAGGTTTATATATCATACTGAATATATGGTATGACTAAGAATCAGCCATGAAGGAGTCATCAAAGGTTACCATATTGCTACAGCATTCAGGGTAGAGTGGGAACACAAGGTGATGTGAGAGAATCACCTGAGGAGATGAGTATCTGAAAGGATACATGGGCATGCATACTATTGTTAATGATAAAAGGAAAAAGGTGGATCTTGATCTAAGCTAAATGTAGGCAGCATAGGTGCAGTATAGTCCCCATAGGGAATATGGCCATCTGAAGAATATACAGTCAAATGATCATATTGAGAAGGAGAAGAAAAACTCATCAAGGACCACTCTCATCTAGCTGCTGTCCAGGCCATAGCATTTCTTGTAACAACTGCCAGGAAATCTCTGCTGGGTCCACCAGATACCCTCAGCCACCCTGGGTCCTCACTCAACCAGGCCCAGATGTCACTGTCAGGCACCCCTTGAAACACCTCTACAACCCACAATATAACTGTGAGTGTAACGAGCTGGTGGTCCCTTGGACCATGGGAAGAGAGGGAGAAGACCAAGAGAACTTGGCTAGGGAATAGCCAGAGGTTCCTTGGGTATATATACATCCTATAGTATATACATGTTGTACAAGGATCTACTGATGTACAGTAAGGAGTCCACATGCATCAACATGCACTAACCATAAGGCATCATTATGGAAGAGTACATAGCCATTAGTATAAGGCATTGGCAAGGTGTGAGTGATTGTAGGGGTGATCATGGCAGGGATCATGAATGGGTCATAGTCTCTCATAATCTAATTGTAGAGTGTCAGATAAGATGGGATAAGATAAGATGGGGAAATCAAAGTCTCAAATATTGTCCTGTAACACCCCTTATCAGGCCCACAGGCCATCCTTGGCTGCCATGGGTCCTCACCCAGCTGGGATCAGATGTCACCATTGGGTACCCCTCATCAGTCCCACAGGCCATCCTCAGCTGCCCTGGGTCCCCACCTGGCCAGGCTGGGATGTCACTGATGGGCAATCCCTGTCAGGCCTGCTGGATAACCTTGGCCACCCTGGTGTTACGATTTTCTCCCTCACTCCTTGTATTTACCTTGTTTCTATCCTTTCTCTCCCTCATGCTGGACCCCTTATCTTTTCTGAACACTTTGATCATTTCCTATTTGTCTTCGGTCCATTTTCCTGTGTCATCCGAGTCATCTCAGATTACTTCCCTTAGTTACTGCTTGTACCTGGTACCTGCTGTGCTTTGATAGTCGCAGCTTACTTCATCCTTCCACCTTGTTCCATAGGCTTCGATGTTGACTTATCTCAGCCTATATATACTGTTACTACACATGTAATCTCTTCACTCTTGTTCTGCACAATATTATGCAGTCTCTTGTCGCCCCCCTGAGTCCCTCAGTTCCTCCCTGAGTCTAAAGTCTTCAATCCTTTCAGATCTAGCCTTCTCCTTGTTCTTCTAGGCAGTCAGGACGCTGTAGACCTCTTCATGAGAGTCCACCCTGCTGCAGGTAGCCTGAATGACATGAGAGTGCATTCGGCATAACAAAAGAACAAGAGTCTCCCTCACCCCTCCTCTCTAGGAGCAGGGCCACCCCAGCACAACATCTCACCCTCAATGAAACATCAGACCTCCCTCGGACTCTGAACCGGAGGAAACACCTCAGCACACCTCACCCACTCCCCCTTGGACCAACCCCTTTGCATCCTTAGCCTCCCAGTCTTCAGTCCCTTCCCCCAGGAGAATCACAGGGTTGTCCTTGACCAATCCAGTCCATCACCAGCTTACTCAGTCTCCAGCACTCTCACAGTTAAGTCTAGGACCTCCTTCACCTAGACTGCTCACTCCAGCACTTGCAATCACCCCACCAGCACCAGTCCTTGCTCTCCCCACACTCCCAGCCATTGCTCCTCCAGTCCAAGCACCCCCCATTGCCCTAGCACCACCTCCAGCACCTATGGCAACCACCCAACCTGAACTCAAGGCCACTCTCCCCCTGGACTTTTCAGGGGAACCCAGCAAACCCATTTGATGGATTAAGGCCATGAAGGCCTACTTCCAGATAAACTCCACCCAGTATACCTCTGATGAAGCCAAGATCATGACCACCCTCAACCAAATGAGCAAGGGAAGGGGTGTGTCCTTTTCCAAGATGTGGTATGATTGCATGGCTGATCAAACCATTCCCTCCATGGAGAAAACATTTGAGAAACTTGCTGAAAACTTTGAGTCTACATTTTTCCCTTTCGACATCAAGACCACCACTTGTCTCGAGCTCTCCTCCCTTCAACAAAAGCCATCCAAGACAGACAATGGCTTTCAGAAATACATCACCGACTTCCAGAACCTAGCTGTGAAAGTGGGTATCACAGACAATGCCACCCTCATCCACATGATCTTTGGAGGGATGGATCACCACATCACCACCCTCATCCTCTTGATGTCTGCTATCCCCACCACTATCAACAGGTGGATAGAAAAGGCTAAGACTTTCCATGCCCAGGTCATGCATATCAATGCCTTGAAAAAAGGTAATCACCAGTCGTCCTTCTTCTCTCCCCCTTGCTCCACAGGCACTACCCCCTCAGACCCAAATGCTATGGACATTGACACCCTCAGAGTAGGGAAGCTCACTCCAGAAGAACAGGCCTGATGTTTCAGAGA
>JBBPTT010000799.1:0-16402 GCA_038094175.1 Boletellus aff. lepidospora
CATATCGCGCTTGCTGACCGTGCGGCACCCGCGCACGGCGACCGCGCGCTTGGCGAGTCCGTACGACGCGATCGTGCCATTGTCGAGCGAGGCGCGGGAGACAAACGCGAGGGCGTGGTGCGCGGCGGTCGTCGCCGTCTCGTCATCGCGAGGGGCGCGGGGAAAAGGGAGGGTGCCCCACATCGGACGGCCATAGGTCGGCTGGACGGTCGGTATCGACGCGTTGGCGTCGCCCATCTGAGAGAACGCGCGCACGCGGTCGTCGTGAGCATGACCGTCCATCATCAACGTGCAAAAAAAAAAAAAAAGAGACCTGCGCCCAGACGATCACCCCCGACTTGAGCACCATCTCGGGCTTGGCACCAAAGTTTTCGGGCTTCCAGAGCACGAGGTCGGCGAGCTTTCCCGCTTCGATCGACCCGACGTAGTCGCTGATGCCGTGCGTGATCGCCCTGCACGACGTGCCCCCCTCCCGCCCGTCAACGCGCGCAAGCCCAAGAGTGACGGGGAGAGACGCACGGATTGATGGTGTACTTGGACACGTAGCGCTTCACCCGCCCATTGTCCCGCTCGTCCGTGTCCCCCAGCTCGGTCAGCGGCCCGCGCATCGACCGGAGCTTGCTCGCGGTCCGCCACGTCCGTGCGACGACCTCGCCCACGCGCCCCATCGCCTGCGAGTCGGAGCTGATCATCGAGATCGCGCCCATGTCCTGCAGGACGTCCTCTGCCGCGATCGTCTCTGCGCGGATGCGGGATTCGGCGAACCGGAGGTCTTCGGGGATGTTTCTGTCCAGGTGGTGGCAGACCATGAGCATCTTTTTTTTTTGGACGGACGACCGGCAGTTAGCACACATTTCGTGTCACGCGACGTGAAACCACCTACGTCGAGATGTTCCTCGAGTGTGTTGACCGCATAAGGACGGGTAGGATTCGTGGACGACGGGAGGACGTTTTCGAGTCCACAGACAACGATAATGTCCGGAGCGTGTCCGCCACCTAAGCCGAAAATGTCAACCATAGATGGCAGTAGGTTGCCGTGCGACACAGACCAGCTCCCTCGGTATGGTACGTGTGAATCGTACGACCGCCAAATGCCGTGATCGTGCCTAGTACAAAAAAAACGCTCACAATAACGAGTCCGATTCATTCGGGAGAACCCACGTACTCTCGACGAATCCACTCTCGTTCAACGTGTCCGTGTGGATGTTGACCTGCACGTCGTACGCATCTCCGACGTCCAGACAGTTGGAAATCGCGGCCGGCGTGGATCCCCAGTCTTCGTGGAGCTTGAGCCCTGCGGCGCCTGCCTCGATGACCTCCTCGAGCGCGGGCCGACCAGAGTCGTTTCCCTTGCCCGTGAACGCGAAGTTCATGGGCAAACTGTCGGTCGCGGCCAGCATCGCTCGGATGTAAAACGGACTGGGCGTGCACGTGGTCGCGTTCGTGCCCGCGCTAGGGCCGGTGCCACCTCCGATCATTGTCGTCGTACCAACGGCGAGCGCTTCGGTTACTTGCTGGGGGCAGATGAAGTGAATATGTGCATCAATGGCACCGGCGGTAACAATTAATTTCTCTCCGGCGATGACCTCCGTTGACGAGCCGACGATTAAATCCGGGTGGACACCGTCCATGATGTCGGGGTTCCCGGCCTTGCCGGTGCCTGCGATGAGGCCACCCCTAACACCAATGTCTGCCTATGCAGTTCGATCAGGGACGCTGTCGTGAAAACAGATATGCAGCGATACCTTGTATACACCCGTCCAGTCGATGATCACAGCATTCGTGATGACGAGATCGAGTGCCTCCTTGGAACTCCGTCCAGACGCCTGACCCATACCATCTCGAATGGTCTTTCCTGAAGGTCAAATGAAGGGAATTTTTGGAAAAAAACTGACACTGCGGCTTACCACCCCCAAACTTGACTTCGTCGCCATAGACAGCCTGGGAGCCCGCTTAATGCAGCGGAGCAAAGTAACAATTTGGCTCACCGAGTCCCGCTCAATCTCGACCCAAAGACTCGTGTCTCCAAGGCGGATGCGGTCTCCGACCGTAGGCCCATACATGGAAACGTAGTTGGCGCGACTTATATGCTCATCCCTGAAAAACGGGAGGCAGCCGGGCTCGGGGTCGTGTTGAAAGCCTCGACAAAGGTCCTCGGAGAAGCCTGCCGCCAATCTGGAGGTGATGAGATCGGTCAGCCCATTTCCCCCTTTGACCACCTTGTTCCCCCCGATGGAACAGAGAGCGACGGTCGTTTGGTCACCAGGCTCGAATCGCACGGCCGTTCCGGCAGGTATGTCGAGACGCTTTCTGAGCGCTTTCAGCCGGTCGAACCTGAGCGCTTTGTTCGTCTCGGCAAAGTGATAGTGTGACCCAACCTGTGCATGACCAATAAGCGCATTTGCAGAGGAGAACGCGTCGAATGACCTGGATGGGACGGTCACCGTTGTTGACGACCTTGATCCTGATTCTTTCACGACCACGATTGATGACGATGCGTTCCTTTTTCACGATAACCGCGCCCGGCAAGTTCTCGGTACGGTCCTGCGTGGGATCAGGGTCCGGGAACACGTCATTGGGAGGTGCGGGCAGGAACGATCCGTAAAGCGCGGCCGCGATATCGCCGTTGTCGGTGCAGATGGGGTCGTGCACGGTCACGAGAAAAACGCTAGCATGCCGTCGTTTGGCAGGGTCAACTGGCGATTAGACCAGGGAGCGACGCGTATCACTGACCCGTCTGGGAAGGTTCCCTCGACTTGGATTTCGTCGAGGCGCGGCGCGACGCCAGGAAGGACGTGTCTGCGTCCCAGCAGGGTCTTGCCGTAGTCCATCAATTGTGGAACAGAGTGGCGACCATCGCGGATGCGTTCTTGGAGCTGGGAAGCAATAAGCGCGGTGGCTTCGTCGATGTTGAGCTGCAATCCCCGAGCGAGGCGCTTCTGTGCGAGAGTGCCCGCCTTGTTGTCAAACCGTGCATGGACGATGCTCGCTCAGCCGGGTTCCACTGAACAAATAGAAAGTACCTGATGGAGCAAGAGTTTGTCATGCTCCCTCGGTAAGATATACATTCGAACGGGGTATGCGTAAGCTGAAAGTTTGGTTGTGGACAAAAGACGGGCGAGGCTGGGGGAGAAGGCTTCGGTCGGTCTTGCGACAAGGGACGCGCCGGGTAACGCAAAGCGAGCGGGTCCCAATTTGGGTCCTGTGCCGCATCTTCATCTCCCACCACCGCCAGAGTCTCACTGCGACCCTTTCCTGAACGCCATTCACGTTGCCAGTGACTCGTTTTTTTTGTCTCCACACGACTTTGGGACACAAGGTAGCGCTGACTCGGACAAGGTTTGCGTAAACCGCGAGGCGAGGTGGGGCGCGGGAAGCTGTGTTCATTTGCACAAGCTCTACAACATCGCTTGGCGACGGCAGACCCCCCAGATGTCCGTTTCATTTTGCAGGTCTCGTCAGCGCTTCCATAACGCTCGAGCCCGACGCAAGGCTACTTTGTTCCATTCCCCAGCCCCCAACAAAAGCAGGCGCGCCATGTCTCGCAGCTGCCAGCGCGCCAATCTCGCTGCGGTGGTGACCCGTGGGAACAGATCTCTCTTTCGAGGTTGATCGCTGGATTAGTCATCATTTGTCCGATCTCATTATTCCAAGGTGGGCACCGCTTTTGTCTCGCCCGCAGGATATCAACACACCCTTTGTGCCGTCCCCGGCTCCCACTTTCTTTTCCACCTACTTATGCCTGCCCGTCCCGTCGTCCCTCCCTCGTCCTTTCTCCCCCCAAACCCACGCAAGCGCACCACCTCCTTCTTTGAGCCTCTTCCACGAAAGACATCCCGCACCATGCTACGTCGTACCGAATCCTTCCTTTCCCTGTCCGACTATAACGACGAGAGCTCATCCGAGGGTGGCTCATTCCTCCACATGACCTCCACGCCTGCCCCTACGCCTGCCCTCTCCCTCCGCGTCCCACCCCTGAGCCGTGCGCGCGTCCATTACAGAGCACAGCTCGAGAACGCGAAACCTGGTCGCAAGCGCGCCGAGTTCACCATTGCCCCCGTCTCTTCCTCCGGAACACCCAGTCCCCAGCGTGGCACTCGTGTGGCACCCGGGGCCACTGCACAGTCGCAGTCCGCAGTGCCCCCCTTTCGTGCCACATCGCCACTTGCTCCGACGCGGAAATTGCTACCGCCACGCGCAGCCTTTCCACGTTCGAAGCCGGAACCGGACTTGTACCGCGCTGCGCTCAAGGGCAGGATGCGCAGCTCGCCCGAGGGTGAACAAATTCTCCGCATGGGCCCGCGCCTCGCGATCGCGATCCTATCGGCGACGAGGGAGTTGGAGCGGATCGTTTCCGCGCACGAGGATGACGACGTGACGATGGGCGACGAGACGGAGTCCACCGCAAGATCCGCGCGATGGGGTCTAGGGCGAGACATGATGGTCGTCCCGTGCGGGGCCTAGACACGCACCCACCCGGCACACAGGGGTTTTGGACAGCCATCCCGCCACCCTCTCCGTTCACGCACCACACTTGACGACGACGACGCCCCCGCTGCTGCTGCTGAACGGCCCACGTCTATTTATATGAACACACGGCTGCTGTCTGCATGCATTCCACTGTATCTCACACACTTGCGGTCCTCTGGTGCTTGCTTTTCGCCACACATGCTTCGACCTTCTCCCGTATCTTATAGGCTTTTTCTTTTGCTTTTCGTGTGGGCATAACAAATTGATGTTGGACGTTGTCTTGTACGCCACGCTCACTGCCTCTTGTTTCACTTTCTTCTGTCTCATAGTATTTAATTCGCGCATCTGTATCACCATTGTCCATGCCTACACCAGCCCTTTGTTTGTTCTCTTTCTGCTTTCTTTTCTTTGCCGCACATGCACGACCAATACCCCATCGGTCATTATCGCTCGCTCTGACTCACTCGCACTCTTTGAAGGACGTTGCCGCTCATTTCCTTCACATTATGTGAACCCACAATACCCACACAGACTGACACAGCTTCGTTCGATCACTTTTTTTCTTGATCCGCTTCGTTTGCACTGTTTGCTATTAGATTACCGCACATGTTGTTTTTGCCACCGCCGGTCTTTTTTTTTTTTTTTCATACCCCCCCTGCCCACGAGTGGCCCCTGTGTATGATGTAGTTACACACATGACCGCAATCGGTTTGGAGAAGAAGAAAAAAAGTTTTTGTCGACCGGCCGCTAGGATTTGACGACAAGCTTGTGATTTGCGACAAGGAAATGAGAGCGTGCACGCTCGTCGTCCTGCTCCCGACAAGGTGGCCATCCAAAAAAGCAAAAAAAAAAGAAAAACACATGCCGTGCATACGCTGTGCACGGTCAGTGCACCCACCCCGCGAGCCGATCAGCGCGTTCCGAGGCACGGTTTGCCCGCGTCGCCGTGCGTGTGTCAGAGTCGTGCTCAGCGTCGGAACGCGGCCAAGATCGCTCTGGACGCTAGCGTACGCGTCACCGGTCCCATCACCATCCTCATCATCATCATCAGCATCGTCATCATCGTGGGGCTGACGCCATGTCCGACCGGACAGCCCGGGATCCTAGTGTAAGGATCCCCGACGTCGGACACGGTACGAGCGCACCGCCTCGGAGCGCGATGGTGACACACGCCGCCCCCCTCGGCTTTTTGTTTCAAAGCACGCAGTACGTACAGCCTGGCCTGGTGCGCGCGTGTCGGTTGGGCGGGGCGAGGAAGCCCGCGTACGGACGGTGGGTCGTGTGTTGGGCACCGCGTTTGGGGTGGCGAGTTCCGTCCGTGTCTCGGGGAAGAGGATCGGGTCACGGGCGAGGGGGGAATACACGTGTGTTGGCACCACACTGCTCGATCGGTGTGGCAGGGCCTGGTGCGAGTGGTGCCGTACACGCGTACTGAGCCGCGACGACCCCGGGGGACGCCCCAGTCCACAAACGCGAATCTGCCGCCGTCGCCATCGGGCAGCCTGCACACGGTACGCAGGGGGTGGCAGGCCCGGCGACGTGAGAGCGCCGAGACGCCGGTGGTCGAACACGCTCAAATGCTCGCATTTGTGAGGGTCGGGCGTCGTGCTGGCGACTTTTCGAAATGCAGCGTCGTTTACGTCGTTGGTGGTGTCTCGCTCCGTCGCAACAAAAGATTTGACGCTTACAGTCCATGCCAACAAATCGGAGACCGTCGTGTGGCGGATCTAGTGCCGTATCGTGATCGCATCTCCCTTCCCCACAGGCACGTACGGCCACGCCACGCCCACACGCCGAGTCAGGAGGCTCGCAGCTGGGAGAACAATACCACCATGCCCAACGCCCATCGTTCGAACTGCTCCTTGGATACGAACAACAATGCCTGCGAGAGCACCGCCTTGATGATCTGTGCCGACATCCCCTGCGCACAGAGATACGTGAGCGACCGACCGGAGACACGTCGACACGCGACAGACCTGATACCACCCTCCGAAGCCGTCCGTCCGGAGCACGTGGATCAAAAGGCCCATAGCCCCCGTTTGCTGGCGCGGCGGCGACGAGTGCGGGGGAAGCCCGGTTTCTTCCGCGACGTGCTCGGACGTGCGCGTTTGGATGCGCACCTTGGCCATGATGTACGGATACGTCACCTAATCGTCATCCGCGTGAGCACCGGCATACGAACCAAGTCGGCGGGAATACGACGCACGATCGTGGCGAGCATCTTGCTGAACGCGCCCAGCAAAAACGACATGCCGGGGGTGAGCTTGTCGAGGCGACCTCTTGCGAGGACGAGGACGGACTTGAGGCGCTCGTACACGCCGTATGTGATCGCCGGGTTCACGGTGAGCACCATGCCCGGTTTGATGCCTAGCCACAGGCCTGTGATGCCCTCCTCGCGGATGATCTCGCGCGCGACACCAAAAAACGAGTCGTCGGCGGGCTCGTCGGTTCCGGGATGGGCGGGTGACACGCGTGATGACGGGCCGACCTGTTGGCGGGTCGCAATGACGGAGACGGGGAGGGTGAAGATCTGGGAGAGCGCGCCGGCTGCGGCGCCGAGCGACAGTTCTGCAGCAGTGGACAACACGGGGGCTTTCGATCCCGGTCGGGCCTTGGCGGCAAGGCGTCTGATGTACGTGTTGCGGAGGGCGGAGTAGAAGAAAAAGTAGGCGTATTCTGCGTGCGGGCGCGCTCAAGGATCAACTCTCGGACCGGGCGAGGAGAGACGCACGCATGGAAAAGGTGTTGAGCATGGTCGCGGCGAATCCGCGGTACCACCCCCGGATGCCCTCGTGCTTGAGGATGCCGAGCAGGACGGAGAGCATCGTCAGCTCGTCTTTGCGCTTGCCCTTGGCGGTCGACGAGGTGGCTTGTATGCGTGTTTTGGCGCTGCGGAGACGGGGTCAGGCGGGCCTGGCTGCGAGTGCACGGGAACGTCTGCATACACGTCCAGCGGATACACGACGCTGCAGGTGTCGTCAGCGTCTGCGGTGCCCAGAGTGCGTCGGGTGCTCACGCATTGCTGAAGCACGCACCGAGAGCGCCGGCGAGGGCAGCTGCAAACGGCGTCAGCTGCTGCGGGGGCGCTGCAGACTTGGACTGGACGGACATGGCGCGCGTCGGGTCCCGGGCGCGAGTGCGGGCATTCACATGACTGCAGAGGGGGGAAAAAAAAG
Source organism: Boletellus aff. lepidospora (assembly GCA_038094175.1). Lineage (NCBI taxonomy): Eukaryota > Fungi > Basidiomycota > Agaricomycetes > Boletales > Boletaceae > Boletellus > Boletellus aff. lepidospora. The sequence continues at coordinate 7,647 of JBBPTT010000799.1, forward strand.
ACGGGTCCCAACATGTACAAACACGGTCACAGCGAGTACAGGACCTGCACCTTCAACCCGACCACGCCGCCCCCACGTCCGTCCCACCCCGGAATCTCTGCACGGCATACCGGACACCTGCATCGCGGGGAAATGAGCTCGAACGAGGTATGGAAACGAGGGAGCACACGCACACGGCCGCAGGGGCCCTGTCCATCGCCATGACCATCGTTCTCCTGATGGTCGACTTGACCGCTGTAAAGAGGCACTGCCCACAGCATATGTGCCCGCACGGCGTCAGGGTCGCGTTGGTCGGAGGGGAGAAACAGATGGGACACGTATATGCCGAGAGCGGCTCTGGCGCCGGAATACTCGACGTGGCGATCGCGGCAGAACTCGAGGGTATTGGCGAGGTTCGGGTGGGTGAAGGCCCATCTGCGTTCGGGAACGCGGCGTCATCCGAGTCGGAGAGCTCGATGGGAACGGAGGGATGTGACGGCGCGGGGGGAGAGTCCCCGCGTGTGCCAACGTCTGGGGGGATGTCCCACGTCGAGATGCGGGCGAGGAGGGTGTCTGCCGCCGTCGGTTGGGATGGCTCCCGCTGCTGCGGCTCGGGCTTGTCGTCTGCGCCTGGATCTGCGGCAAGATCCTCGATGCGCCTCCGTTTCTGTCTCGGGCGATCCGAACCGCTGTCGGTGTCTTCCCGAGCAGGCGACGGGGTGCGGCGCTGACGCAGGTTGCGGCGGGGTGATGAGGGCGGCGTCGTCAAAGGTGCGTCGGTGCTCATCGTGGCCGACGAGGAGGAGATGGTCGTCTGCATTGCGTAATAAGCGACTGTGGGTCTCCGGGGTCCCGAGCCGTACCCGATCAGAGTCGACACGTTGACAGACGTCCCGAACAACACAAAAAACCTACACACCAGCCGGGTTCAGACATGTCTGCAACGCTGGCCAGAGACAAGTCTCTGCTCGACAAACTCGACGACGTCGTCCCCGGGCTTGCGCACTTTGATGCGTTCCCAAAGCTACCTTCCGCATACAAGGCCCGCTCAGAATCGCGCGGTTTCCTCACTCTTTTCGTCATTCTCCTCGCTTTTCTCCTCGTTTTGAACGATCTCGCAGAATTTGTTTGGGGCTGGCCCGACTATGAGTTCAGCGTCGACCCACAGGTTGCCAGTTACATGGACGTCAACGTGGACATGGTCGTCAACACCCCCTGCACATGTATGCACCTGCACGAGCGCCCTCGAGTCGTATTCATCTCCGAAACACACAGACCTTTCCGTGGACTTGCGCGACGTGATGGGCGACCGTCTCTTCCTCAGCAAAGGATTCCATCGTGACGGCGTGCGTCCATCGGTGTCGTCCTTGTCGTCCCGTCTCACCCGCCCTCGCAGACCGTGTTTGACATCGGTCAGGCAACCACTCTCAGGTGCGTCTCGCCTTTTGTCGTTCAGACGTGGGTCCCGAGTCATGTCTTTGTTCGCAGGGAACACGCCAAGGCGCTTTCTGCCCGTCAGGCCGTGGCCCAGTCGAGGAAATCCCGTGGTCTCTTCTCGTTTTTCGGACGTACCACGCCTGTCTTCCGCCCGACGTACAATCACAAAGCGGACGGTGATGCGTGCCGAATCTATGGCACCCTTGGCGTCAGGAAAGTCACTGGTGAGCATGCTCCACCGCGTTCGTATGCGACTCTCAGTGTTTTCTGCCAGCCAATTTACACATCACGACCCTTGGTCATGGGTACTCGAGCGCCGTTCATGTGCCCCACGACAGTGTGTCTGTCATCTTGCCACGTCGTTACTCATCTCATCCTTGGTGGTTTAGAAATGAATCTTTCTCATGTCATCACCGAGTTCTCGTTTGGTCCGTATTTCCCTGACATTGCTCAGCCACTCGACTACTCGTTTGAACTCGCCAAAGACCGTGCGTGTTTATTCACTCTTGGTCGTGTGCGTGATCGGCTGACTTGCTTTCTCGCCAACAGAGTTCATGGCATATCAATATTACCTCCATGTCGTTCCTACGACCTACGTTGCGCCGCGTTCTGCGCCTCTGTACACGAACCAATACAGCGTCACGCACTACACCCGCAAGCTGGACGGCCATCGGGGCACCCCTGGCATATTCTTCAAGTTTGATCTGGACCCGATGGTCATCACGATCCACCAACGCACGACCTCCCTGGCCCAGTTGCTCATCCGGTGCGTTGCAGGCTTTTCCGACGACGATAGACACTAAATGTCTTTACCAGGTGTGTCGGTGTGATCGGCGGTGTGTTCACCTGTGCCTCGTACTTTTTACGCGTCACCGTCCGCACGATCGAAGCCGTCTCTGGGGCGGACTCGACCCCGGGGATCGTTGCCGCCGAATCGACGAGTGTCAGACGCAAGTGGGGCGGTGGACAGCTGCGCGCGCGGCACAGTGCGAGCGTGGGACGCGTCGTGCGGCAGGGGGGCGGTTGGGTCGTCGAGGGTGCGCCATCGCCGTACTCGACGGGGACGACGCCGGTGACGGGTGGATTCGGGCCTGCGAGTCCGTACCCGTACACACCGTATTCTGCGACGACCCCCGCTGTGCCGCCACCGCCGCCGCTGCCAGTGGGTTCTGCACCGCACGGGCCGTCGGGGACGTATGGTTCTGGTGTGGGTTCGGTGCCGACGACGCCCGGGGTTGGGCTTGGGCTTGGCGCGCCGACATTTGCGCATTCACGACCGCCGAGCATGTTACGGAGCGTGAGCGGTGAGAGTGCCGGCAGTGGGGGCTCTGGACCAGGTCTGATGTCGTCCTTGCCGCCGTCGCCATTTATGGGGTCAGTGCCCGTAAGTGCGCCAGGGGCTCCTCTGCCGCCACCACCACCACCCAAGTCGGCGAAAAAGGACGATTGATGGAGGCGTGGATGGGTTTTTCTGGCGGGTAGTGTACATGGCAATGTCGTCGTGTCTTGTCTGAAACTGAGGCGACGCCACTTAGACACCGACTGTCGCGACGATGGTGTCCCACAACGCTGTCCTTGGACATGCCCTGGACACGCCAGGCGTGAAGCTGCTGCGGAACAAGCGCGTCGTGCTCGCCTCTGCCAGCCCACGTCGAAGCGAAATTCTCCGCACGCTCGTACGTGGTCCTTCGTCTCGCCACACGCCCCGAGTTCATGCACCGACTCCCGACACTGACGCGATCGCTCCCCTGGCCACGGGCGGTGGCGACAGGGTCTCGCACCCGAGATCGTGCCCTCGGGGTTTGCAGAAAACCTGCCCTTCTCGTCGTTTGAGCAGATCTATGAGTATCCGGTCGCGACGGCGACGCACAAGGCGGTGGAGGTGTACGAGCGACTCGTGGTGCGTTCTCGCGTGCGCGTCGCGCGACCGTGGACGACTGACTTGGACGCGGTGGACAGACGGAGAACCCAGACGACCCACCCGATCTCGTCATTGGCGGTGAGCACTCTGTCATCCATCGTGGCGATGACGGCGATGGTGATGGCGATGGCGGCGGGGCGTGTGTGGACAGCGGACACGGTCGTCTTCACGCACGCGCTCGCGTCGACGGCGTTCGAGATGGAACACGGGACGCGCCAGGAGCTGTTGGAGAAACCGAGCTCCAAGGCGGACCATCTGCGGATGCTGCAGGACTTGAACGGGAACGTGTGCGAGGTCGTGACGGGCGTGTCGCTCGGTGAGCGTCGAGACCGCGCTGGTGATCGTCGTCTTTCTTGCTCATCGGTTCGCATGTTGGACTTAGTGTATCCGATCCTCACCGCGCCGGGGTATGCGACGAGGTGAGCGAGGACGCACGCGCTTTCCGGTGTGGGCTGACGGGCGTGGGGCAGGGAGATGGACGAGCGGACGCTCGTCTACTTTGCGGACAGCCCCGTACAGCTCCTCCAGGCGTACGTCGACAATGGCGAGGGGTTCGATCGGGCGGGTGGTTTTGCGGTGCAGGTGGGTTCATGCGCTTGGACTCAGTGCTATTGTGCTACCACACGATCCACGCGACCGTCCACCGTGCTATCGTCGTGCTCATATGGGCATCATTGGACAGGGTCTCGGCACCATTCTCATACGCAAGATCGATGGGGACTACAACAACGTGGTTGGGTTCCCCGGAGCGTCGTTCTTCCAATTCCTAGATAGACTGGCGGAGGAAGAGGAGGACTTTTTGCAGCTATAGAACAAAACGCGCCACGTAGTAGCATAATACGTGATCGGTCAGACGGACACAGCCCAGACGCAAGGCTGGTGGTGCTGACTCATCCGTCCCGTTGCGGCACTGCCTCCGCCAGCGTTGACCCGGCCGCGGGCTCTCGTTCTCGGACTGGGCCGCTTTTTGTTTTTCAACGCTCCGTCTGGCTCTTTCCTTCTTTCGTTTCCCTCGTTTTCTTGAGAGCTCGCCCGTCGCTGTCTCGCTTGCTGACCCGAGTCCCGGAGGACGTCACACGCTCGTATTGGTTGCTCGCCTTTTTTTTTTTACTTGTCAAGGCATGTCTGGGTTCGCAGCGCTCATGGCGCTCAGCGCCTCACAAACCCGGGAAGCCCAGAGCGCGGTCCAGACGGCGCTCGAGCAACGACAGCGAAACGAAGCACTCAATCGCAAGAAACGGGAGGAAGCGGAGCGCAAGGCGCGCGAGGAAGAGGCCAAACTACGCCAGAAACGGTTCGAGGACCAGAAGAAGGAGGAGGAGCGCGAGGCGAGGCGGGCGGCCGAGCAGGCGCGGCGAGCGCAGGAACAGGAGCGACGGGAGGAGGAGGCGCGGCATGCGTTGCTGTACGGCCCCAAGAAGGCGAAGCACCCTCTGCATCATCCGCACGGGCCCAAGTGGCCGACGTCGCAGTCGGGGATCAAGGACGAGGTGCGGCGGCGACGGGTGGGGGGCAAGGACGGGGAGGGAGATGCAGACGCGGATGGGGACGGGGACGGGTCGCAGGCGCTGACGAGAGAGGAGAAGCGGCAGCGGCGGATGGAGACGGAGAGGCGGCGCATGTACCCGCACAAGCGGGGCGCTTCGTCGGGGGGGTACGCTCGGGGTGGCCGACGCCTTCGGGGCGGGGCTGTCGATGCCTCATCGTCGGCGCGCACGTCCAACTCGGGGGAAAGCTCTGCGCGGTCGGTCAAGGCGCGGCTTGCTGCGCTGCCGAACACACTGACGAAACTCAACGTGAACAAGCGGGACGTGCGGACGATCGACGAGATCCTCCAGGACAGGGCCAAGGCCAAGAGCGCGACGCTCGACGGTGACGATGCGCGCGAGTTCAACGATTGGTTCGGAAAGGGGAAGAAGAAGGATCCCGCCTCGCTTCCGGGCACCCAGTCGACACACTCGCTGGGATCTGGCTCCTCTCCAGACGCAAATTCATCGAGCCAGGGTGGCGCGAGTGAGTATTTTTTCACTTCTTTTCCTTTGCCGTCCCTCCCTCGGGTTGATGGTATCCAACTGGTCGTGTTGCATGCACAGAGGTCGCGTCACAAGTGCCGGCGAGATCGCAATCTCAGGCTGCCAACGGCAAGGCGCACAACGTGTCTGGGGTCAAGTCGGCCGCATTGCAGTCTCGGCCGACGCTGAGCGCCAAATCGTCCTCGGCTAACCTCAAGCATTCATCGCGGTCCAAGAGTCCGGTCCCGAAATCGCATGCGACCAAGTATGGGTCGGGAGCAGGCGGCGGCGGCGGCGCCACTTCCCGATCGAACAAGGTGGCACCACCGGGACCACTGCCACCCAAGAAGCGGCCACGGACGCCATCGATGTCACTGTCGCCGTCGCCGCCGCCTCCGACGAAGCGACGGGTGCCGTCCGAGATGGAGAACGCGCTCGGGTCTGAGATCTGGAAGATATTTGGCAAGGACCGGGGTTCGTACGTGGGACGGGACGTGCTGAGCGACGACGAGGACATGGAGGCGGACGCAGACGCGATGATGAAGGAGGAGATGCGCAGGTCAGTTTTTCTGTCTTTCTTTGGACGTGTGTCTTGTTCCGTCGGTGCGTTTGCTAACGCGCACGCATTCTCGTGCTTAGCGCCCGGTTGGCGAAACGCGAGGACGAGATCGCGCTCGAGGAGGAGAAACGACACGAGGAAGAGAAACGGAGACGGAAGCGTGAACGCGAGCGACAGGGGATTTAAGTCCGGTGTTCGACATCCTACCCTCCATCGCCAACGCGTCTACCTCGGCCTCCCCCAATGCTTGCTCACAATTGCTCTCAATGCAACGACTGCTGTATCACACACCAACTTGTCAACGTTATACCAATCCCCAAGGTCCCGACTTACCCTCGATGTTCTCGTGTTGTTCTCTCTGCTTCATGGATTAAATAAGTAACCCCAAGTCTACACTTACGTTGCGACACGTTCGCATCACCTTTTTTCTTTCTTTTTTGACCGCACTTGTTTCAGTTTATTTCGGACCACTACCTCCCTCGGTTTCTGTTCATTTGAAAGCGACATTGTTTATCTAGATGCGACCACTAAGGGTACCCCCAGAAGGATTTTTTTTACACGCACACGCATGTGTCATCATTACCATCACCATCAATCCATCATCATTATCATGATCAACGACCTGCCGACCAGCAACCATCTTGGCTACCGTCACCGTCGCAACCACTGCCATACTCAATTTTGTGCATGATCCCCCTTTTTCATTCTGCTTTTGTGGATGTTTTTGGCGACATATACTTGTGGAGATGGAGGTTGTTCGAGACACGACCTTGTATTTATCCGTGTCCGTTTTCTCTTTGTGGCATATTTCGCTTTTTGGAAGGTAAAAATATACTTGTGTTTTATGTGTACATCGCTCTCGCCTTTTCTCCGGTCTCGCGTGCTCGACTTCCTGCCCTGCATGTCATTTCTCCCCTCGGGCCGTCTTTGCGTGATGGCGCACCGTCATCCCTCGACTTGTTGTACGCGACGACGTTCACGGCGAATTATAGATCAGCTGCGCCAGTGCAACCGCGATTGGTGCGAGAGTTTGCCGTGCCGTGCTCGAGCAATGCCTCGCCGCAATGTAGTAGGTGGCCCATGCTTGCTACTGCTAGCGTGCGTGCGCGCGCTTCGGGGGCTGGTGACTCACACGCCGTCTTCTTGGGCGGGATGGCACGGAGAAGGGTACCGTGAAGCGGTCACCATCGGGACGCGTTCAACGATAGTAGTATGTGTTCCGCCGCCGCCCCGTCCGTTGCTCACTTCTTACGTGTACGATATACATGGTTGCAGGCTCTCGAACCGATCGCAGGGGGTTGGGGAAGGTGAGGGTGAGCGCACCCGACGCATGGACGACGACGTGTCCGGCCTAGCGCCATCCTTGAAAAACCACTTGGCAACTGCGCAGCGAACGACGCGGGAGGCGTCAGTGGAGACGCTCGTCCGAAAACGTTCGACTGAATGCATCGCCAGCGACGGGGCGCGACGACGGGCCAAGCGGGAAGCAAGCGAAAGCGTTAGAACATGCTGGAGGACGACGTATGCCATGCCAATCGCTGATGTGGGTGGAAGAGTTTCGAAGACGCAGGACGGGAGTTCAATGGTTGGCTGACTGCTGGTGGCTCTGGACCCTGGCACTTGTTACTCGTTCACTTTTGGACAAGGGGTCGAAAGCGGCTCACCCCAAGTGGGCTCCGGACAAACTGGACGATACGGTTATCCGAGTCGGAGCACATTCGATCGTCGAAGCAAACGCGTGGCAAGCACTGGACCAACTGATTGAGAATGTCGGGTTGGGATATTCTGGAGGAAACTAACACAATCAAGGCGATGAGAAAACCGCGATGGAACCAACGGGAAACAGGGCGGAACAGCTGGATAACATCATCAACGTGAGTGTATCGGGGCCAGCGGTGGGAACTTTTGAAACCTGCCTAGCCGCGGTCGCTTGTTATTTGTCCAACATTTTCCACTGACTTCCACCATCGTGCAGTCTTCCAGGCCCATCCGTCGATAGTTGTCCTTCCCATGTCGGGCGTGTTGCACGCACGCATCATGAAACGTAGCCATGGAATTCGTTATTCAACAGCATTCACCTCACCGGGACTCCAGACGGATCGCAACATCTCGTACGAGGAAGTCCATGCTGAACAAAATCTGTCTACCACCCTATAGTGCTTTCTCAAAAATACACACGGTCAAACCTGAAGAATTCCGATTCATCGTCCTCAGATTGCCCTTTGTACTGGGCGATGATGATCTATGATCACAGTGAGATGATGCTCGCAAAGAAAAAAGTGATGAAATTAACCTCGTTGTTCTCGACCTTCCATCCATAGCCACGCTTATCTGCGAGTTCGATACTGTTCATAGGATCATGTGAGCGCGCTGTGTAAAAACGGCCTCAAGGATAAATGAACAATGCTCACCGGAAGCCGGTCGAAAGAGGTGGGTAAGTCCATGCCGTGTCGTGCTCCGGGTTGGTGGAAGCGATAACCTTGCCATCTAGTACCCCGACATAGGGATATGCGCCTACGCTGAAATGATACTTCCCGTCGCTGTCGACGCGCTGTTCCCACTGCAAGTGACGAGTAAGCATTTGGTGTAGCAAACGACGGTGACCACAATACTATATGCTTGAGCGCATTGATCTTGAGAGGCTGAAAGGTAGGATCAAATGGGCTAACACCAATTGGCGGGTTGTCAGGGAGGAGGGATTTCAGGACGAGAGGCTCTTCACTCATGATGGCTCTGAGTTGAGGGGAAAGGAAATGGGTGAGTTACTGGCTTTTATGTTCATTGAGCCCTGGGAGAGTGGTCTGTGAGGGGATCACCTACGAATAGCGGGTCACGTCCGGCCTCCCTA
>JBBPTT010000800.1:0-16350 GCA_038094175.1 Boletellus aff. lepidospora
CGTTACTAGCCGGGAAGCATAGACAGATGGAGAGGAAAAACTCATCAAGGTTATACCGCGTCGTGCCGGTCTAGTGGAAGTGGCATTTCTTGTAACAGTGGGGGGAAGCACATAGCACTTTCCAACCCGAGGTGGAGTGATCCCTCTTGCCTGGGCCTGAGCTGTGAGGGCGGGTGGGGTGAGCCTTGCGGTTGGCCAGGAGGTGTGGGTCATGCGCACTTTGGGTCCCTGCTGGTATGGGCTGTGAGGCACCAAGGGTGTGAGTCTAAGGAGGGAGTGGTGTGGTGGGTGTGACACGCAGCAATGATGATGAGTGAGCAATGGGCGAATGAAGTGACGAGGCTGAGGACAGGAAAAGGCATGACCGCTTAGTCACACTTGTCTGAAGACTTTATACTGGGGCTTTACTCATGCCTCACTCTGCCACAGTGCAGCAACAAGTGTGAGACTCACTTGTTTATGTTCAAGACAAAAGATGCAACCAAGCAAGCACTTGGAAAGGTGCAGGTGTGGTGATGGTGTGAGCGAAGGAATATGCTCAAGAGAGAGAGGAGACTCTTCTGTTATTCAAGGGAAAAATCCCAAGGACTAAATAGATACAGAAGGTAAGGTTAAAGTGGAGCTTTAGTAGTCCACAGTAATGAGAAATAAAGGTCATTGGCCTGAATGTCAAACGTGTGTGAAAGATATGTGAAACACACGTTTGACTTGTATGTAATGCCTATATCCATAAGCAGAACAATAGAAGGTTCTAGAAAAGAACCTAGAACAATTGGACTTCATGAATCCAGATCTCTAAGTATTTAATCATGAGTAGCATAAATAGAAAAGAAAAGTGAAACTAAATAATAATTTCAACAGTATTCAGTTGGAGTCAGATAGATTTGTATAGCACAGTCTAGTGAGATCTGAAGTGGTGTATAATACACTATGGAGAAATAGATAGCCTCAGATTGCATCATCATGAATAGAGTGAATGAGAGTGTGCTCCAGAAAAATATATCCAGGAACAACTCTTTTAGTGTATATTATCAACACTGTTGAGAATATCGATTCTGTGATATATTACAAATGAGACTATGGCATCCTATTGTCAAGGGACCTTTTGCTTATTTGCTTATAACCAGAGCCTCCATACGCTATGGACTCTAGTGTTTACAGCAGTTATATTTGTCTATATACATATCTCATGAAATGACAAATTTGCTGATGTCTGACAGTGGTTGACCAACTCAACTCTGACCACCCCTGCTTAGGAAGAGAGTCCCAGATCTCTTGTTGGAAACGATTTTCACCCTCTGATAGATCTTTCGTATGCACTTCGAATCCCGAGCAGTAGTTCGACCTGCTGGCCATGTGGCACAATAGTCACGAATACACGTATGGATTGATTTACAATCTCCGTATCTCCATTCCAAAAGGAACGAAAAAAAAGGAGCAATAACGAATAATTCTTAAACTCTAGGCAAACACGAAGAGAAAGCGTGTGGGACACCACGACGACACGACGACAAAGGGCGGTGTCGCTTCTCCTATTCTATTTTTTGGGTCACCTTTATGTCGTGCGCTGCTCGCGCGGCGAGCGCTGGGCGTCGTCGAGGTAGCTGCACGCACGCTCGAGCTGGGCCGACGTCTCCGCCACGTGGACGCTCGAAAACACCTCAAAGTGATTGCCGGGCACGTCCCACACCGGCAGTGGGTCCTGTCGCCCGACCAGATCGCGCCACGGCCCCACCACGGCCTCCCTGTCGTCGCGGTCGCGGAACCACGCGGGAACGGTCAGTTCTTCGTCGCTCTCGTCCACGCCGCTCAGAGAGAGCATGGCAGAGGAGTACAGAAACGCGAGGGGGACGTCGGGGGCGCGGCGTCCGCCGCTAGGGACGTACGCGCCAAAGAGCGTCGAACTCTGCTTGAACTGGCGCATCACCAGCGCAACTGTCGTCGCCCTTGTCGTCGGGGGCGGATCAAACTCGCAGGTAGAGCGCCGCGCGTCGGGGCCCGAGGTCGAAGGAACCCGCACGCGCATGAGATGCCGGACGAACCCGTCAGACAATGACAGCGGCGATGACGACGACGGACAGGGTGAGTCGATCAGCACGACGCCCTTGACGTCAACACCGCGCGAGCCGAGGATCCGAGCTATCTCGAACGCCACGACACCACCAAACGACCACCCTGTGACAAAAAACGGCACACTTGGGTCAGACGACCAAGCATACAGGCACGAAACAACAAAACAGCAACTGACCTCCGAGTAGCAAAGCGGCGTCCCCCGCGTGTCGCTCGATCGCGAGCGCGTATGCCTCGGCCATGTCCTCGAGGCGATCCCATGGCTCGTCGCAAAAGAACCGAGGGTTGCTGATTCCCCACACGTCGCGGTGCAAGGGCAACAGTCGCCCATAGTCGCTCACGAGCCCACTTCCGTCGTGCACGAGGTACAGGGGCGCCTGCGAGCTGCCCGGGCACTGCTGCAACAGAATGAGTGCAACCTCGGGGAGATCCCCCTCGCCAGAGTCCATCTTGCCGTCCGAATCGTCGCCGTCGCCTTTCCGATCCTCTGCCAAAAACGCGCACAGCGCCGCCAGCGTCGGGCACTTGGCGAAAATGTCGTGCGGAATAGGTCGGTCGAACGCGACCCTCAACGCCTGCTGCGCCTCGATCGATCCCAACGAGTCCAGCCCGAGCGATCCAAAGTCGCTTTCGTCTTCAATCTCCGCGTCGTCTGCGATCCCCAGCACCTCCCCGATGATCTTCCGAATCCGCCCCTTGTCGAAGCCTGCCATCCCGCCCGTCTCCGAGACCAGCGTTTGCGGCGACAACGGCTCGCTACAGCCCTCGTGGTGCTCGTCCACCTCGGTTTCGTCCACCAGAAATCCAGTCCCGCAAAACGTGGTGCTGTGCGTGTTGGAACGCGAACGACCATAGATGACGCTGAGCGGCGACAGAGGCGTCACGATCGCGTTCGAATTCGTCCGCATCCGGTTCCCGTTCCCGTTCGGACTGGCTGCGAGGGCCAGTCCGCGATGCAGGCTCGTCAATCGCACCCGCCGAAACTGTGCCCCTCGTAACTGCGCCACCACCACCGGCGGATCGTGTTCTTGGACAGCGACCATGTCCGCAGAGACGATGTCGCGCGATGGAACCGGGTGGTCGTCGGTGCAGTAGATCGTGTAGGTTTGCTTGTCCGCGACGAGATCACGGAGCACCTTGAGCGAGCCGACGGTGGCGCATATATACGCGTCCGAGACGTCCCCTCGCATGTTGATCATGAATCCCGCGACGTGCAGCATCGTGTCTATGAACACGGGTTGGGCATCCAGAGAACCGGACAGCGAGATCTGAGCGACCCCGAACGCGCCATCGCCACTGACCGTGAGCGATCGGATCGTCTGGTAGTCCTCTGCATATTCGACGACGCGAGGAAAGACCACCTCGTACGTGGTGTGCCGAGTGAACGCTTCTCGGGTCTCCGGCTCGCGCTGTAGGATCTCGGCGCGCCGGGCAAGACCAGGAAGTTCGGGAGACAGGTTTGAGGCCGTCTCCCGAACGGAGCTGAACCGCAGATCCCCGTGGACGTGGACGTGTTCTTCCCGCGACGACGCCATCCTGGACGTGATGCTGAACGAGCCCGTCCCGTCCTCGTGGACGGTCACATGCGTACCGACGATCAAGCTAGCGTCCTCGGAAAGCACCAGAGGGCGCGAAAACTCGACAGAACTCAATATCGGCATGGACTTTCCGAAATCCATCTCCATGTAGCGCTGCGTCACTACCGCCCCAGCGAGGGCCTGTTCCAAGTATACCGACGCCGGGCACAGCGCGTGATCTCCGACCTTGTGCCCTTCGATGTACGTCGCCAAGCAATCGATCGGTGTTTCAAAGATCGCTGCGTTCCCGTTCTGCTGCGACGGGAATTGAGACCATGAGGACAACATGGGGTGGTCGAGGACGGGGTGCTGAACCGTCGGTTCCGTGGTAGCGTGGACCGAGCGACGGACGTACGGAACAAAGAATTTTTGCGAGTCGAACGGGTACGACGGCAAATCGACACACGAGCAAGCGGCACACTCGTCGAAAACGCGTCGCCAATCCACGAGAACGCTCGTCGACCGGTAGAGCTGGGCCAGGCTGCCCGTCAGCGTATCCCACGCCCGAGTCCCCTTGAGCATCGATGGGAGGCACAAGGTCTCTCCGGACGACGACAGCGTGGCCTTGACCATAGGCAGACAGATCGCATGTGGACTAACGTCAATCCAGGCGTCGATTTGGGAGCAATCCACGTATTGTTCGAGCTCTCGCACGCCCCGGGCAAACAAGACTGGCTGACGGCAGTGTTTGACAAAGTAGTCGGCCTGGAACGTCAACCCGTCACCAACGGGAATGACTGTCCCGTATACGTTGGACGCGATGGGTATCGAGGGAGAATGGATCGGGAGCGTCGCGACGTGCTCCCTGAGATCGTCCAGAATGGGATCCATGGTCGAAGAATGGAACCCGAGCGGGATTTTAAGAGCGACCGTCTTGCAGCCGAAAGAACGCGCCAAATGCGCCGTCAACGATCTCAACTCCTCGACAGGGCCAGAGACCACGCAAGACGACTCCGTGTTGACGCAGGCAATCGTCGCGTTGGCAAAGGATGCGTCGGCCTTTAGAATCTCCTGCACTTTCGCGGACGGAAGTGGGATCGAAATCATCCCCGTGCTCCCCATGGCGCATGCCTGAGACATGAGACGGGCCCTCTTTGCCACGATAGACAGCGCTGTCTCGATCGACAGTACGTCGGCCGCCACCATCGCAGCGTACTCCCCCAGACTAAACTCGAGATTCAGTACGAGAATGACAACCCAACGACACTACTGACCTTTGCCCGATGACGCCTGCAGGACTCACTCCCCAGTGCTTCCATAGTGTGGTGAGAGCGAACTCGACAGCAAGCACAGCATATTGGTGAACCTCGAACTCCTCGTCCGATCCCAAACTATAGTCGCACGTCTCGGACGAAATGATGGAAAGGATGCCTGGATAACCCAGAGAGACGAGGTGACGTTGGCACCGATCGATGCACCCCCTGAACACCGGCGAGGTAGCGTAAAGGGAGGCACCCATATCGAGATACTGGCTGCCTTGCCCGGAGAATACAAAGATAACCTTGGCCTCGTGTCGCTCCACGCGGCTGACGGGCACGGTATCGATCGCCCGAACGAGCTCGTCCCTGTCCTTTGCCGCGACCGCCAGTCGATATGGGTAAATCTGACGTCGGGCGGTAGCCGTGTAGGAAATGTCCTCAAAAGATACGTTGTAGTATCGAGCGTCGCCGAGCCACTGCTTGAACCGCGACCGGAGACGTTCGAGTGCCTCTGCAGACCTTGCTGAAATGCCAAACACGCAAGACGACATCTTGGAAGGGTGATTCGGCTTGACATGCTCTTCAAGTATCAACGCTCCGTTAGACCCAGCCGCACCAAAGTTGTTGAGCACCGCAACTCGGGGCGTGGACGCAGCGACCCACGGCGTTGGCACCGTATCGATGACCGTGTTGTCCACGTCCAGGGGTGCAATGAGCGGATGAAGCGTCTTCAAGGAGATCTGAGCTGGGATCATGTTGTGTCGCAACATCAGCAGGAGCTTGCAAAGCCCTACGGCCCCCGAGGCAGCTTCGAGGTGACCGATGTTGGCCTTGATCGACGTGAGGCGAAGAGGATTGTTCCGCGTTCGTCCCTGGGCAAGAACCGACCGGAGGCTCGCGAGTTCGCTCGAGTCTCCTGCCTCCGTTCCAGTACCGTGAGCTTCGACGACGCTGACGCGAGCCGGCGGAACGCGAGCATTCGCGAGCAACGTCCTGAGGAGATCGGCCTGGGTAGGCACATGGGGATGGGTGATGGATGACGCCAGGCCGCTTTGGTTTACTTCGACACCTCGGATGACACCCAAGATGGTGTCGTTCTCCGCGATGGCGTCGCTCAAGCGCTTTAGGACGAACAAGCAACAGCCTTCTCCTCTGGAATAACCGTCTGCGGACGCATCAAAGGCCTTGCACTGACCCGAAGGGCTCAAAAAGTGGCCCCGTTCCAGGCCGACAAACATCTGCACGATACGTTACTCCGATGAACCAAAGGACGTATTAGGCACGCACGTTCGGACTGGTCATGACGTTGACGCCACCCGCAAGCGCCGCATCACAATCTTTAACCATCAGGGCCCTGCACGCTTGGTGGATGGCCACGATGGAAGACGAGCACGCGGTGTCCACCACGACAGACGGGCCTCCAAACTGCATGGCATACGATATGCGGCCACTCAAGAACGCCCTCAACGTGCCTTGAGGACGACGGTCAATTGATCTACTCGGAAGGCGTCATAGTGCGGGTGGCGTACCGGTGCTGTAGTGGACGTCGATGTTGTCGGCGAGATTGTCGACATAGTCTTGCATCGCTGCGCCGATATAGCAACCAAAGGCAGCGCGACGGAAGCAAGGCGTTGCATCGGGGATGTACCCTGCATTCTCGAGGGCTTCGTACGCTGTATGCAAAAGGACACGCTGTTGAGGGTCCATGCTTCTCGCCTCCCGCGGAGAAATCTTGAAGAACTTGTGATCGAAATCGGCAAAATCGTCCATGAAATTGCCCGTTTCGACCCTCGTCTTGCCGTGAGACGATCCAATATCGGCCGGGGGAAGTGGCGGAAACTCGAAACGATCGTGCGGAATCTAGATGAGGGGGTCAGTCACCCAACGATCACCCGTTAGCCAAGCCAACCTTTGAAACGGTGCTCATCCCTCTCTCCAGCACCTCCCATAACTGAGCGGTGTTGGCAGCGCCGGGCGTATGAGCCGCCATTCCGACGATCGCAATAGGCTCTTGTTTCGCAGGGACGACAGTGGCTTCCGCCCGTGCCTCCAAGGTCACGTCGGCGCAAAGCAGGACACGCTCAGGCACGACTCTCTCGAAAGCCCGTAGCGCACTCGATCCGGGACCCATGTTGATCGTCAAAAGCCCCACGTCGACGGGAACGACAGACGCCACCTTCTTGGCGACGAGATCCCAGTTCACGGGATGAACAAGCACCATATCGACCACGAGGCTGACGAGCGACGGGTGGTCAGAAGTGCGCTCGACAACATCCCCGGAGATGGTTGATCTCAAGGGACAGCAGAGATCGTTATAATCAGGGAATTGAATGTTGCGCTCGACGACGTCCGCCAAAATCTGGTCTCGCGTATGCGCGAGATGGAGGTCGGAGTGGTAAAGAGCGTCGAGGGTGGTGGGATGCACGGTGCAATGCCGAGATACAAAGGTGGAAAACCTGACCAACAAGTCCGGTCGACCTGAAACTGTCACATTCTTCTCGTCCAGGACGGCGGTGACGCAGAGGGAAGGGATACGACAATGCTAAGACGATCAAATCAGTGATGGGGTGGGAAGGAGGCACGACACCGATCACCTTTTGTTCGAATCGGGCGATGTGCAGCGAGACATCGGCTTTCGTCAAACCAAGGCACGCCACACTCCAGGGGAGGGTAGCGTCGACGGGTCTCTCCTTGAGCAATCTCCTCGTGAACTGCGTGACGCGGAGGGAGATCCAGAATACCAAACGAAAGACTTGGACCGATGTGGTGATGTAGGAGAGTGGGCTGCGCGAGGCAGCAACAACGCAAGCAGGGAATATTCCGGAAGAGAGACCGAGGACGCCGACGGCGTGGTCAGCGTTGGCTTTGAGAAGATCAGAAAAAGAACGAGAAGAGGCGTGAACGTAGGACTGATAACGTAGTGCTTGTGCGAGGAAGAGAGAAATTCCAGAGGCGATGTGATTTTGGGCGTATTTGGGGCCGGGTATAAGCAGACTGTGAGGGTCGGGAAAGTCAGAGAGACACAAGCCGCTCTGATCGAGTTCGGCTGGAGATAAAACAGCGAGTTCCGCGAGAAAGACATCCAAGCATGACGAGAGGAGGAGATGACCTGCAGGGGAGAACGCGTCGCGGATCGCCTGCTCAGCAGCAAGAGTGCGGCTCGTTCTTGTCGTTCCCTGGCCTGCAAAGACTGGGAGGACGATCTTGGGGGCATCGGAGGTGGGCATCGTGCCAAGATAGTGTGCGTGGCTGTCATAGGGTCGATCAGCAAGATAAACCGCACCGGTGCAACAGCGCGCACCTGAAGAAGTGGGTCCTGGCAAACGTGTGGGTGGTGCGACGGCGGGGAGGAGAGATCGGACGCGGGCTGGGCGGCGAAGAGCGCGGCAAGGGCCACTCAAATAGTGGGCTGGCTCGGACGACCGAACCCGGGGAAAGACGCAGACCCGCCGCTTCTCGCCCCTCCCGCTGGCACCTCCGCGTCGGACGGGACAGACGGTTGGGCCACTCCCCTGCTGTTACATAACATCCAAGGTTTAAGGCTACTAGTACTGCCCCAGGCCTCCCTTGCGATGTCAACGCAGTGTCTGGCGGGTAGCTGCGACGCCCGTGCCACGCAGGTGGTGCAGCGGCGAGGGCGCGTCCAAAAGGTCGAGGCGGAGAAATACGTGGTGACCGAACCACTGTGGGCCTAGGACCGTCCACATCGTACCGAGGAGTGAGCGGCCAATCCGGAGGAGATGGGCGAGACGGCCACACCTCCGACCCTGTCCCGAGCACGTCAGCGATCTGTTGCGCCGATGGTTCCTGGGCCGAAGTCACGGCGCACCCATCGAGACAGACGCCGAAATATGGCGAGAAGGCCCGCATACGGGGCTTCAGGAAGTCTGATCGCCTTGCCAGCATGTCCACTCTTCTGAGGCGGTCGCTGTCGAACCTAACTCGCAGTCGGGCGCGCACCGTTGGCACGACGGCCAGCTTGTGGCCACCTCATGGATCGCGAACCCGGTGGCGGACGATCAACAGAGAGACTTCGTATTGCGACGACATGACCTGCTGGCGTAGTCGCCAAGCGGACGTGCGACGGCTGGAAGACTCTTCCTTTCCTTGCAGATTGTTCTTCGAAACATCGAAAGCACCCAAAAGAGCGCGCCATCCAGCTCGACGTTGCGAGCGACAACGTCAGCCTGTCGACGCAGAGTCTCTTCCTTCTTTTTTTTTTTTCCACTCTGACTTATGTAAGCACGCTGTCGACCGAAAGCAGTCTCCCCGAGGACCATGCCGATGACCTTGCTGGCACGATATCCACCGCAATCTCAGGGCGCCCGACCCTGATGCGTAGAGAAAAGACCTGTGCACGCGAAGAAATCCAATCGATGTCACGCGGGGATCAATATCATCGGACCGTCGTAATTGGGCCAGTCAGCCCTGCTTGATACACAGCAAATGTTCGCGGTGTCATGCTCGCTATGCGCGTGCATTGGGCTGTGGTCGTGCTGGTCGTACGGGGATGCCGTGCCTCGTGAGCGTGTCCCGGGGGAGATTTTCAACCCGACATGACCGGAACACCGCTACACACGAATGCGCCCGAGCATCATCGAGGCGAGCACTCGATAGAAAGGTCGCCGAGTCTGTCGGACGTCTTGTCGCCCAGAGATCACCGTCGATCACGGGGGTTCGGAGTGCTGGTCAACCTGGACGCATTTGCTCCATGAGGTCAGGGCGTTCCAGAACACGCCACGGACCATCGAGGTCGAGTCGAACTTGGAGGCCACCGCGACGGGCGAGACTCTTGGGTGTGCGGGAGCGAAAAACGTTGATGATCGCAAGGCATGGTCCGAGTCATACCAGCGATCGCCATGCGGTCGCTTTTGGTAGCGTGCGTCACCCAGCCCAAGACGACGAGCGTGGACAAAAACGCTGCTGTGATGTTCATCGGACATCGCACTTGGGTTGCTTCGACTGGATGGCCATTGGCTCGCTGCACTGCGCTCCAGACTGAACAAGCGACAGTGCGTGGCGAGCAAGTACTGCCCCGGGTCGACGGGGACCACCGTACCAAGCCACGGGTCGGGAGGGCAGCATCACGAGAATGTTCCCAGCGTTGCAGCCTAATGTGACCAAGGTAAATTCCAACCAAAATTGCATGGATCCTATATTCAAGTTGTTTGATTCTGGGACTCAAATGTAAGGCCTTATATTGGAGTACAATCTATGCACGACTTTGGTCGGAATGTGCCTTGGTCACATTAGGCTGCAACACTGGGAACATTCTCGTGATGCGCCCCCGAGGGTCGGTGGCACCGTGGAGGCGTCGCGCCAAGTTCCGCTCAGCCTTACGAACGCTTCTCGGCTATAGACTTTGTGAACGTACTCGGGACGTATGTACGCCGCCTGCCGCTCTTTGCCTCCCGCCGCCCGCGCAGACTTTGGGATGGAAGGACTGTAGAGGAGGATATCAAGGTGACCGTGGTTTTTTCTTGGGTCGGCAGAGGCCCTGGCTAACGGTTTCGCCTGCTGCAGATACTACTGGCACTAGAGTCTTTGGGAATTTGTAAGCCAGCACCAGCACTGCAAGTCAACAGAGACACCCGGTCAACGTCTCCCTCGCGTCCGGTGAGCCTTCCTTCAGTCTCCGGCATCCTACACTCCAAAATTTCCCGTCTTGCTCCCCGAAGTTTAACATTGAGACGTTTGCATCGCATATGCGTCCTTTCATTACCCTCTGTTCATCCGTGACTGAAACACCGTCCTAGACTTGCCCGGGCACTCTGCCGACCGTCGCAGCAAGTGCTCGCCAGACTTTACGAACATCATGACTGAATGCCCACTCGAAGACCAAACACGTCTCCCTGCACTGACGGTGGAATCCGCTAGGGATCTTGCCTCCCCCAGTGCTCAGTTATCCCCCAGAGGCAGACAAATGTCTGACCGCCTACTGGTGCTGCTATCATCCCACCTCACGTCGGGATCAACGTCTCGTACCTCCTTTTCACCTGCGTTCCTCTTTTCCGTCTGCGACATTCTACAGCAAAGTCGCCAAGGCATTTCTGCCCAAGCAGATGCATCTATCTTACCCTTGGTGTTGAGTAAGCTACGGGGCTGGAGACTGCTTGACCCAGAATATCGACACAGCTCCAGAGGCGTCCACAAACTCGCTCTTGTTTTGGCGAGGATCACGGACGACGATTCCGCTTCGACCGATTCCGATGCCGGTCGCCTTAGAATGAAGTGGTTCGGTTCGGGTCCACCTTACGAGAGTCGAGAACCCTCCCCGTCAGCACCCCCCTCCCCGTCGTCACCCCGGTCATGCGTTCTCGGCCTAGCGCAACCGTGCGCGCACCTTCTTCAGTATTCCGGTCAACAGCATTCTGAGTCTTGCCAGGGCAGCAGGGTAGGGACTCCAGATTCCGAGGACGGTAGCACTAGCGCCGGGTCGCGACGAAGCCACACCCTTTCCGGGTTCCGTCGCGGTTGCTCTGCGTGCCGTCACCCTCGGGTATCTGGCCCCTCCCCCCCACAGATGACATCAATGGAACAGAGGACGCCGTTCGGCGATGTTAGCCAGTTCGCCACGAACACGATCATCAACGCCTCGTCGCCTAGGCATTCGGACGCTCCCCCCGTCCAATGCGCGACGACCAAGAAGGCAAGGAAGGAGAGCCAAAGGACTTCACCCTCAAACCTCCGTGGCGCGCACGTCGACGAAAACGAACCACTCAACGCAAAGCCACCCGGTGTCCAGCGAGGCATCGTCGGCATTTCGTTCCCGCGCCAGCGTACACATTCCCCACGTATATCGAACACCCCATTATCGCGGGAGCTGCCGTTTTACCCCGTCGTCCCCGCCATCGCCGCCACTTCTGTCCGACGACGCACGACGGCAGACGAGGAGCCTGGCAACCTCTTCAATCGTACCCGCGAACGCGATGCGCGTACGTCCAGTCGCCACTCGGTCGTTTCCGCCGATCTCTTGTTGCCCATTGTCGGTCCCCATTCCCACTCCCGTCTTCTGACCGGCGGTGCTTCTCCGATCGATCTTCGCCCCCGTCATGCCCAGCACATGGACGCGCCAAACAGGGCACTGAGCCTTTCATACATGCCGGTGCGTGGTTCACACCGGTTCGGAAGTGTCGCGGGTGGGGCCCCGCCACCGTCCTCGTCCTCGTCACGCGCGGTCGTCGGCCGATCGAGCGAGCGACTTCTATCCTGGACACGGGCCCATCGTCCTCGTTCTGATCCCACAACGACGATGACGATGGCGACGGCGGCTTCTTCGATTCTGAATCGTACCGGTCCGTCGTCGTCGTCGTCACCGACGCTCGCCAAGGCGCGTTTGCAGCACCCGCACGCACTGTCTCACGGCGCGTCGTCGGCGCCCCGGCCGTGGAGCCCGCCGAGCCATCCGAGCGATGTC
Source organism: Boletellus aff. lepidospora (assembly GCA_038094175.1). Lineage (NCBI taxonomy): Eukaryota > Fungi > Basidiomycota > Agaricomycetes > Boletales > Boletaceae > Boletellus > Boletellus aff. lepidospora. The sequence continues at coordinate 12,264 of JBBPTT010000800.1, forward strand.
GCACGCCGCGATCGTCGCTCGGTCTCTGCACGGACACACAAACACGCGCAGAGCGACGGCGTGCTCTTTTCACCGCCGCCTTTGCTCGCTGCTGCGCGAAAATGGCAGACATAGACGCACGCATGTATTGACATACCTTACTTGGTACTCGAACGGGGGCCGCGTCCGGTCGTCGGTCCCGCTATAGCATTTTAGGATGGTCGTCGTTATCAGTAATCTTGTTTTGGCTTTCGATCCTGTTTTTTTTCGTCCTTTTTGCGGTGTTGGTTGGGCTACACGGTGTTCGACGAGGGTCAGTCTGCCTGAAAATTCTGTTTTTCACGATGCCTGTATGATACTCGACTTTCCTATGAAAGGCCAGGAGGGCTGTTGTCTCGGGGTACCAGGGCACACCAGTCATACTTGCCACATCAAATTAGATCTCGCAAGGACCACACGGCCAACCCCGTCAAAGCGTCACCAACGACACCACAGCGTCATTACCTTTTTATCATAAATCCATCTCTGCGTCATGTTTCTTGCTCTCTTTTACATCCCTCCCTTCCTATATAGTGGCACCATCGGGCCCGTTGTTCCATACAGTATTTAGATCCAACTGCACATCATGTAAAGCATTGCAATCTCTCCACGCAACAAATTGATAGAAAATACAGTGCCGAGATGAACTCCGGCGCGTATGGATGATCCATGGACGTGCCTGCGCAGCCTAAGAAAGATAAGATCCCAGCGTCCAGAAAAACCGTAGAGAAACTTGAGTACCTGTCTACTCGATGGGTATGCTCTGCGGCTTTGGGGCGCGAGGAGACTTTGGATACGTCAACGTCAAAAGGCCGTCCTTCATCCGGGCCTTGACGTCCCCGGGCTATGAGAAAGAGAAGGAGAGAAAAACGGACTCGACGTCGGATCGGGATCGCTTCCAGACGTACCCCGAGGCCAGGAGGCACCGTCAGCACTCGCTCAAATTTCCCGCGGGGAAACTCGCGAGATGTGCTCGTCGCCTTCGCGCCATCGGGAGTGGGCTGGTCGATGGCTTCGCCCGAGATGGTCAGCTTGTCGTGGAGGAGGCGGACGGCGACGTCCTCGCGCGTCAAGCCGGGCAGTTCCAACGTGGCCGTCACCACGGTCGACGCCGGACCGTCATCGCCGTGTTCCTCGTGCTCGTACAAGTTGGTTCTGAAAAAGGCGGATGCGATGGGCTCCTCCGATGCCACGATGACAGCAGCACGAACGCGCGCGCACCTGGGGACGAACGTCTCGTCACTGCCATGTTCCTCGTGTTCGTACAGGTTGGTTCTGAAAAAGGCAGATGCGATGGGGCTCCCCCGATGCCACGATGACGCCAGCACGAACGCGCGCGCACCTGGGGACGGACGTCTCGTCAACGTCGTCTTCCTCGGCGTCGCTTTCGGGTGCAGACAAGGAAAGCACCTCGTCGCCCAGCCCGTTTCGACGAAGCTTGAAGCGGCGGGGACCCGTTTTCATCTACCGGCAAAGTCGAGGACGATAACCAAGAACGTGTTTGCGTAATGATTTCGCATCGGCTCACACTTGAGCAGTGCCGCGAAATCCAAAAGCGGACGTTCACTCCCTAAAAGGCTTGATGCACAATGTCTCCACCAACCAGATCCGGGCCTCACAAGGGAGCGTAAGCGACAACTAGTAACAACTAAACCCCTGCTTCATTTCAGACGTACAGAATGATGATCTTTGCAAGGCTGCATGCCTCGTCTGCAGGACGCAACCGGAATGAAGCGAGCGTTCGGTCAGGTCTTTGCGGCCTGGAGACTGACGTACTCTGCTAGCAGCAAATATTCCGATTGGCGGGGTCTTTACACATCAAGCTTGCAATGTATCGTGTATAGGGCCGCGTACACTCATTCGCGAATTGCGCCATACGGCACGCAAAAAAATGGAAGGATTCCGTTTACCCGAGACGGGCTCCCAGGTATAAAGAGCCTGCCTGGGTGCTCCATCTCTCCATCAGAGAATTTCCATCCTCTCGACCAGCTCCCTCTCTTCTCATCGTCTGCCATGTTTGCCAAGTTCAGGTATGTTGCTCATTACCCTTTCTTCTTGATTGTCTTGTTGACTGATGTGGACGCACAGTGCTCTCGCTCTTTGTGCTACCCTTGCTTCTGCCTTGGTTCTCAAGGTTCCCGTCGATGTTGATGTCGGTGGTCTTCTTGACATTGATCTCACCGTTGCCGTCGGCGACCCCCTCGTCGTTAACCTTGAGCTCTGGGTTGCTGGCATTAATGTCGATGTTATTGCCGGAGTGGACATTAACGGGCAACACGGCTACGGTTACCACATCCCTGAGAAGGCTGAGCCTCGGTGAGTGCTCCTTCTGCTACATTGCACAGAGCGCGTTGCTCAAACGTTCTCTTTCAGTGATGGATACACGATCAAGGCTGTGAACCCCAAGTAAGTCTTACCGTCCAGATCTATTGGATCATAATAGACCTCGGGGACGGGTGCTGATGTTTTGGTAGCGACCATGGTCATGTTTACGGCGAGAGCAACCCATTCCACATTCGCCGTGAGGAGCACCACTAGGGGGATGTCTGGTCGTATGAGTATGAGGGTTGTTCCCAAGGACTCCGTGGTTGTGAACCTTAGATCTATCGGTCTAGTCTATTGGCCGGTTAAGTCTGATCATACCTTCGATTGGACTTGCTACTTTCATTTGGAAAACACATAATTGCGTGTGGGTTTCTCTTTGGGTGGGATTCACCATTGATCGTTGTTGCTGAGTATGGATGAGGTTTGTCTCTGCAAAGCATGGCTGAGGTGTGGATTGAGGTGTCTACTCACAAGTTGATTCTGATATGGCTGAAATTGTCCTTTGATGGCACCGTACATGATTTTTACTGCTCGTTTACCAAGGGCCTCCTTGTTCACTTTGACATGTGGGATCCAGTCGTACTGAGCCTGAGTCAGTGCCTTGGGCACTGGGACATCGACTTAAGTGACTCTGTTCCTCGATCTCGCTTTCCCCACTTGTCGCCCGTCGCCTAAATGCGTCCAATCTAGTCCAGCTGAGAATGTTGGTATAGTGCACCAATAGGAAGAAAAGCCTAGGCATCCCTATGCATTGTCCGCCAATGATCACAAGAGAAAATAAATCCGTCGTCTTATGCATCAGTCATCGATATACAAATCAAAAAAGGAATAGAAAGAGGTTACATATGTCACGCGTGCATGCGTCAATAATGTGGATCAGATTTCTAGGTCGTCTCGGGACATGAGTAGGGGAGGGTTGCAACTTCAGCAGAAAGGAGTGCGTTCTTCCTCCCAGAAAAGTAGACAAAGAAGGGTGGTCTCTTGACGGCCCACTTCCACTAGCGGACCGCAAGTGTTTTCGTGGATCGTTTCCGACGAACGCCCCGCTGCTTGCTCGTGTCCTACTACTAGTGTTCGCAAAAAAGTGTCTTCGTTCCGCCCGTCCACGCCACATTCCCACCGTCTCGATTCCCTTCCCATCGCAACGGAACGAGAACGCAGGGGCCTTTCAGGGCACGTCAACCGACTGTTTGGCGACGTACATCAAAGCGCACAAGGTTGAACGTCCGTGCACCTGGGGCAGTCGTGATGCAGCGCCACATGGAGATAGGTTCGGAGGGTGTGACCGTTCTATGGAGTTTTCGCGCCGCCCTCTGGTGCTCTGCCAGGAGACCGGTTAGGTCGTTCGTACGCACGTTACCATCCGCATCACGTCCAGGGCTGACGTCCTCGTGGGAGGAACGTGCCCGCACACATGGGGACCTGCGGTTCTGCACCGTTTGGAAGATGGGGTCGGACTTTCTGGCCTTTGCCCGGCACGCGAGGCCACCACTCCTGGAAAGGGAGTTCACTACGCACGCTACACCCGTGTGCAGTGGACCAAGGTGCCTCCAAATCGCTCACGTTCAGTGTAGGTCGCACTCGGAACCCACTGTCTGGTTCCCTAGGTGCTCGACCTGTGTTCGTGGACGTAATGCTGCGCGTCGCGGGATATCTCGGACGTGCATATATGCGCCAGCGTCGGTTTGCTCAAGGTGCTCCGTGATCTCTCCAGACAGGCGTGGACGGTCTACCGCACCCACGA
>JBBPTT010000801.1:0-16325 GCA_038094175.1 Boletellus aff. lepidospora
TGCGAAATGAGGCAACATACCTATCCCACAGCGGGCGCCAAACACGGGTCTTGGGGGCACCTTCAATTACGTACTCTTTCCAGGTGTACGCCCACATCATGAAGCCAGAGAAGAAGACCATCTCAAAATGGCAAGTTCAACTTTTCTCATAACTATCGACGTAGAACTTACCTCGATGCAGGTGGCTAAAGCATTCAAACCGTCTGCAATGTTAGTTTCTGTCCAGTATTGGGTGGCTGCGGGAGTAAGTATGAATATATCAATACTTGCGGGATGCTACTGAATATTCACCCTTGATAACACGTCCCTCGAGTGCTGCAAACTATGTCATGATAGCGAAGACTCGTCTGACGCACTCATCAGTACAGAGGTTACTCACCACAAATGACTGAAGAGGCGTGAGCATGATGATGAGTTTGATCGACAAAAATTTCGCTAGAGGCCGTCGTCCTTGAAGCTCATCTCTGGTGAGACCATAAAACAGAAATAATACGTAGAGAGCGATTCTACACAATATTTAGACAGCGTGTATTACAAGGAAAAGAGAAATACATGATACTGATGGCGCCGATCACCTCCAGGTAGGCATTGGCGAAATGGATACTGAATGGACCTGAGTCACAGAGGATATTAAACGCTTCACAGATTATGCCTGCGATAGAGCATGCTTTGGCGATGGATCAACGCGTATGCTAGAAACAAGTCGGAGAGGAAAATGACCTGGACGAATGATCACGTATTGGAGGACGGACCACTACGGACAGCTAAGATGTTGTCTCGCAAAGGATCGATAACCGTACCTTGACGGTGTGCATGAAATGCGGCTAGTCCAAGTAAAGAGTAAGCAATGCACGCAAAGCGCCTAAAAGAGTTGACCTTGGTCGGACGATATCTCCAACAACAAAACTGAGGATATAGATCAGTCGGGAACAGCGACAGGTGATCAAACAATTACTGGACATGGAAGTGGTCGCTTATCCTTGCGCTCGATGGCCTTGAGAGCGTTGTGATCAGACGCAGTTGCTGCTACGTACTCGATCAAAAGCAGTCTGCCAAGATGAACAAGAGCGGTGTACTACGAAGTTGGATACCCACAAGAAAGCACTCATGGTAATTGCCTGGTATGGTTTAGATAGACAAATCCGCACGAAGGAAGAGACCCACCTGGTACACTGCCGAACTGCCATGAGTTACGTTCATGAGGTAGTGTAATAACGACTCACCTGCTTCTCCGAGACTGTAATAGGTGTAACTCCGAAAGAACCGATATGAAAGGAAGGAAGTGACAGCGTAAACCAGTGGCATATACAATATTCGTAGGCTGACATGAAGCGGTTTGTCGATTCGATTGGACCATGCACCGTTTTGATACTCACATTTGTCGCTGTTCATTTGGCTTGGTATAATTACTAAAGAAAGGTTCATCCACGGTGATAAATGGGTCACCAACTGACTCACCGACAGTGATTCCGAACAGAAATGATAGATATAAGCACTGTCTGAGGGTGTTGTTTGTAACAGTTAAAAAGTGCACTAAAACGCAAAACAAGTGAGAGCTCACAAACACTGCGCAAGCTCCGGCAATAGTCCAGCCAATCCTATGCGCGTCCCAGTGCAAGCCTCCGGAACTCCAAAAACTACTCTGGTCAACGGCCTGAGTGTTGCTTGAAGCGCATGTGGGCGCCATGTGCCTCGTAGTTAAGAACAGATGGAGAATATTGACCTGGGCAAGAAGGAAATCAAGGAATCGTACAGAGACACAGATTTGCTCGCAGAGTCCTGGGTATCAGTCTACCAGCCTGTCAGAGGCCGCGGAGTAGACAGCAAACGCAAGAGACAACGATCCGTCGGTTCAGCTCCAATTGCACCCGTGGCGACGGCGCGTGTGGCAGCCGAGAACGGCGTGGCCAACACGTTGAGTACACGCCTGACTGAAAATTGTATCACCCACATATTAGCCTAGTTCAAGTAGGCTATGATGAGAGAATTAATATACACCAGGGTTTGTCATATTTCACTATCGTTGTCACGTGAGTTGGCCCGTGAGAAAAAAACGTAGAGAAACCGGGCGCCCTGCCTCGGTCACAAAGTCTACCGTCGTGGCGGATGTTCTGGTTGCCTGGCGATTTCCGACTGGCGGCGCCGACCGCGCTCTCGGCGTTCGAGGACAGGCTCGTCATCGTGACAAACTCGCGACCAATCATGTTCTTTGATCTGCGTGAGTGAGATTGTGCGTTTGCGTCGTCTGTTACTTCCTGACAGGACCGATGATTAGCTCCATCGCCAATCGGGCGGCCGAGTGAAGGGGATATGGCAACTTGATGGAGAGCAGTCATATGGCCATCACGTGCATTGAAGTAATTTATTGCAAATACACTTCAAGTGAGACGTCTGTCTTCAGTGTCCTGCTAGGTTAGATGATAGAATTATGAACGGGCAAAACACGACGGGAAGTCATGGCATGGCATGAAGAAGGCGCAATTTAAGGAAAGCAGCTAAATAAAACTAAATGGAAGTAAAAAAAAAGGGGGAATATGACATATGTGCAAAAACTAAGTAGCAAGATCCACGACCTTGTGCGACTGGTGCACATAGAAAAAGCTATTGGGTAATTGGGATTGCGCTGTCAGCGCTGCGCCGATTACTGTATGGGTAAGAAGTCAGGTGGATTTCTTCATCATAGCTGGGGTGTGGACGGACAGCTAGAGCGTCCTGGCTGGTCGAAGCCTTGTCAGCCAAAGACTTGCTACCATCAATACCAAACGCTTGGCTGAAAGTTAGCCTCTTGTTGGCGATTGCAGTGCCTGATCGACTGGCAGACCGAGCAGGGCGCTTGCCGCGGGCATGGTCGACGTAATATTTGAGAGATCCATAGATTTCCATGAAGAAATCCGCTGAAAAGATGTTAGATATCGAAGACTTGACAGAAAGTCTTCATACTGTAGTTAATGCTGTGCAGATGAATTAGCAGCGTGCCTTGCGAAATGAGGCAACATACCTATCCCACAGCGGGCGCCAAACACGGGTCTTGGGGGCACCTTCAATTACGTACTCTTTCCAGGTGTACGCCCACATCATGAAGCCAGAGAAGAAGACCATCTCAAAGTCACCAGTTTAACTTTACTCAGGCTATCGACGTAGAACTTACCTCGATGCAGATGGCCAGAGCATTCAAACCGTCTGCGATGTTAGTTTCCGTCCAGTATTGGGTGGCTGTGGGAGTAAGTATGAATATATCAATACTTGCGGAATATTACTGAAGGTTCACCCTTGATAACACGTCCCTCGAGTGCTTCAAACTATGTCATGAAAGTGAAGGTTCGTCTGAAGCACTACATTAGTCCAGAAATTGCTCACCACGAACGACTGATAAAACGTGAACATGATGATAAGTTTGATCGACAAAAATTTCGCCAAGGGCCGTCGTCCTTGAAGTTCATCTTTGGTGAGACCATAAAACAGAAATAATCCGTAAAGAGCGACGCTATACAATATTTAGACAGCATGTATTACACGGCAAAGAGAAATACCTGATGCTGATGAAATCGATCACCTCCAGATAAGCATTGGCGAAATGGATACTGAATGGACCTGAGTCACAGAGGACGTTAAGTGCTTCACAGATTATGCCCACAATAGAGCATGCTTTGGCAATGGATCAGCGCATATGCAAGAAACAAATCGGAGAGGAAAATAACCTGGACGAATGATCACATATTGAAGGACAGACCACTACGAATGGCTAAGATGTTGTCTCGCAAAGGATCGACAGCCGTACCTTGACGGTGTACATGAAATAGGGCTAGCCCACATAAAGGGTAAGCAATGCACGCAAAAGAGCCTAAAAAGGTTGACCTTGGTGGGACGATATCTCCAGCAACAAAACTGAGGATATAGATCAGTCAAGAACAGCAACAAGTGATCAAACAATTACTGGAAGTGGAAGTGGTCGCTTATCCTTGCGCTCGATGGCCTTGAGAGCATTGTGATTAGACGCGGTTGCTGCTACATACTCGATCAAAAGCAGTCTGTGCCAAGGTGAACAAGAGCAGTGTAGTGAGAAGTTGGATACCCACAGGAAAGCGCTCATGGTAACTGCCTGATATGGTTTAGACCACAATTTGCACGAAGGAAAAAAAACTCACCTCGTACGCTGTCGAACTGCCATGAGTTACGTTCATGAGGTAGTGTAGTGACGACTCACCTGCTTCTCCGAGACTGTAGTAGGTATAACTCCGGAAGAACCGATATGAAAGGAAGGAAATGACAGCGTAAACCGGTGGCATATACAAAATTCGTAGGCTAACATGAAGCAGTTTGTTGATTCAATTGAGCCGTGCACGATTTTGATACTCACATTTGTCGCTGTTCATTTGGCTTGGTATAATTACTAAAAAGAGGATCATCCACGGTGGTAGATGGATCACCAATTGACTCACCGACAGTGATTCCGAACAGAAATGATAGATATAAGCACCGTCTGAGGGTGTTGTTTGCGATGGTTAAAAAAAGTGCACTAAAACGCAAAACGGGTGGGAGCTCACAAGTGCTGCGCAGGCTCCGGCAATGGCCCAGCCAATCCTATGCTCGTCCCAGTGCAAGCCTCCGGAACTCCAAAAACTACTCTGATCAACGGCCTGAGTGTTGTCTGAAGCGCATGTTCGCGCCATATGTGCCTCGTAGTTGAAAACCGATGGTGAAGATTGACCTGGGCAAGAAGGAAATCAAGGACTCGTACAAAGACACAGATTTTCTCGCAGAGCTCTGGGTATCAGCCTACCAGCCTGTCAGAGGCCAGTGGAGTAGACAGCAAACGCGAGAGACAACGATCCGTCGGTTCAGCTCCAATTGCACTTATATAATACTCCTTATACGGAAAGTTTCATCCTGGGCAAACGCTTGTGGCGACGCCGCGACGGCCGTGGCAGCCGAGAACGGCGTAGCCAACACGTTGAATACGCGCCGAGACTGCGCTCGCCCAGGCCGAGCCCCGAAGCCTGCCGATGCGGCCGAGGAGTAGTCGGTGTTTGAAAGTGGCACCAGCATCCGGGCCCGCTTGCGACCCCACTGCCCCGCGCAAAGAAATGCATTCTTTGCGTGCCTGTTCTCGTTTGCAGGTGAGTGAGAGCGAGGATGGGATCCATGGAAACTTCAGGAGATGCGGCGAAGCACACACGGTGAAGACGGCCGAGACAAGCCAAGATGTGAGGAAGCGGGAACGGTGATGTAAAGCGCAAGCATCCGTGTGCAAGCACTACAACGCGGGTACAATCACTGCTTGTGCTCACGTTCACGCTTGTACGCAAATGAGGTTATCTGATGCGGGCCAAGCATGATGGTGAGACTGCAAGATATAACGCGAGGTGCGTCACCAAATTATCTTCACCTCGGTTCAAAAGATTGGCTCGACAAGACAGTCTGCATAGTGGCTACATGATATTATGACATGGCTTGGTGGAATTTTCCCATCAATGCATTGTGATTCAGTCGTCAGCAGAATGGTTGGACCCGACATAGGGCTCAGTTTTTTTTTTTCCCGAGATATGGCCAGTCAAATCCAAATTGCAATAGACAAGGTAGGGTGGTTTCTCAACGTAGCTTATCAACAAACAAACTCCTCGTGATCTCTGTCGCATTCCGCCCAGACATTAGCACAGGCAATGAAAAGAATCAACAAAACGCCCCCTCAGCAAAAATCGCTTTAATATTGTACAACAAGTGAGACAAAACTGAATCGGCGCAACCCGCGAACACAGAGAGGTTTACTTTTTCTTCGACGCTTTGTCACCACCCTTGGATTTCGCGGGAGGGGACTCAGGGCTCGTCGCGGTTTTGTTCTAAAGTGGTTCCCGGTCAGGCATCGTAAGAAGGAGGATGGCTACGACTGACGGCAGGGGGAGAAGCGGCACCCTTCGAAGGGGCTTGAGGCTTAGCACCGGAGGAGGGGGTAGCTGAAGGGGGGAAGACCGAGTAGACGGTCGGCGTCGAACGAAGTCAAACGAGGCAGAAATACCAACCAGTCTTGGCACCCTTCTTCGACATCTTGGTTTCGGTAGGAACGAGAGATGGGCTGAGGTCCGTGGGCCCAATTCTGAGATGAAAGCAAGATTTTATATCTCCTCATTGCCCTGCCCTCAGTTCGGTCGGCCTCGTACCGCAATCCCCAAGCGAATATACCGCATGTTCCTTGAATATCGCGAACAGTTTAGCGTTTTGGGCGCCGACGAATCGCCCGCCAATAGGGTATCAGTTTGATTCCTCTCTTCAGGACTTGTTTGATCGCTTCACTTTCAGCGGGGCGAATGGGAATTTAAATTGACCAATGTTTTACTGCGGAGGCCTGCCAAAATGAATTCGTAAAACGTTTCCAACTTATCCTCCCAACCAAAGCACCCGCCCTTATCGTGAACAATGCTTCCGCGACGGGACTGCTCGGGATTGGTGCGATGATCATGGAATTCTGCACGGTGTGATAATAACAACAGAAGTGAGGTAACCCTATACGCGATGGGCGATATTATCTGCTCATCTCCATTAGCAAGCGTGATACGTCAGGTCGCTGTGTTCAAAGATAAGAGAACCCCGCCAATCGCGAAAGGACTCGTGCGTCTAGGAGCACATGCCTGCCCACCTTCATTCCGGAGCATTCCTTTTGCGACTTGGTACTCATATCAGAGACTCGGAGCTTGTTTCCCGCTGCTCTAGGTCGGCGAGCGAATTTGGCCACCGGCTACACCCGTAGATATGCGACTTACCCCTAGTCTAAGCGCAGAACGAGCCGGACGGAGCAAACAAGCACTACATTCCCAAATCTGACAGTCCTTGTCGCTGCAAGCGGCATCAGCCGTCTTATCGTCAAACGACATGACGAAATAGTATCTCTAATTCAATGCTGAGTGAGCCGAAGAGGCCGAGACCAAAATGTGAATGCGTACCTCAACTCGGTGATTATTAAAGATAAGACGATACTATTGAGCTACGAGCGGGAGGACAATTGAGTTAGCGACTGATAGAAGCTCCCTTGATGGAACAAGCCGAAATTCTTCCACGTGTTATGATAGCGTTGTTGGACAAACACCATGGGACGAGGGGAAAACTGGATAACGTTCGCATACCTGATCTATCCCTGACGACGAGCTAGTTTAAAGCAGTGCTATCTGCGGCATGCCTCATCCGCCATTCCAGAAGGCCTTTCTGGAAGCAATCCCAATTCAAGCCATCCTCGACCAAAACAAAGGTCACACCTTCGAATGGCGCCCGTGTGAGCACGTCCTATCTTCAACAAAAATTACATACCAAGCTTCCTCTCCACGTCCCTGTTTCTTGGTTCGTCGTCGAAAAAGAGCTATTCGGATCAGATCAGGGCGCCATGATAACTACGCGAACCGGAACCGGGGGGCTAAGGAGCGCACTCACCATCTCGCTGTATGGTATACCGGTGATTTTGTGAAATTGTTTGAAGTGTGCAATCTTGGAGCCGGGATATAGTTCGAGGTGATCGAAGAAGTCGATCGCAGGTAGCATCTCGCATCCGCTATCGGAGGCAACGTTCATGGTGTCTTTGTCGCCGACGGTCCGAGGAGGCGAAGGGATCCTGATAAGCCGGAGAGCCTCCCGGGCACTTGGCCCCCACGATTTGGGGACATCGTTAGTGTTTTCTGCTCCGCTCCTTTCCGACCGATAGGAGAACTGACTTACAGCCTAGTCGCAGACGTCCTCGACGCGGCTGCGACGGTGACACCTGATTTTCCCTTCAATCCCCGCAAGATTTCTGAGACATCCTTGAAGAACTCCACCCTAGCCGGTGGGACAGCGCTGTCGTACACTATTCCAGAGAGAGCGTCCCGCTTCAAGGGCGGCTCTATGTGGGTATCTATCCAAAATTCCCATAACGTGTAGCTTCGAACCCCTCCTCAGTGTCAGTCAAACGTGTGCGTGTGCGTGTGTGCGCACACAGGTAATCGAGACGTACGTACTCCAGATCAAAGGCGATCAGTTTGGGGAATCTACCACCGTCGTCCATTTTCAATTGTCTTCCCAGTTGTGAAGGAACTGCCAGTGCGTTACCGGCTACTTGAACAGGTATTAATTTCCCTCCCCCTACTACCGTACCGGTCCGGGCAGCTCCCGGGCCGACTCCTTCATTCTGACCGCACGCTCCTCCTCTATTCACAAAGTAGGAGACGGGGTTACTCGGCATGGTCCATGACCCACGCAAAGTTGCGCCACTGCTGCTAGACGAGACCGTACGATAACCACGTCTTCGTCCAGAGAAATTTTCTCATCTTATAGCTTTGATGATTCCGAGGTTTTTTTTTTTTTTTTTTTGAAAACGCGTACATTCATCATGATTACTTGTACACAAAAAAAAAAAAAACTCAAAATGTAGTAATACAAGAAGTCGTGAAACTCGTCGAATTCGTGCAATTCTTGAACGTATAACCCCACTTTGATCATCGCGCTCGTAGAAAACATCACCATTAGAACAAAGACATTTGCGGGCCATTCCGGCGTTCGGTCGCTTCAACAAGAATCGATTAGTTGACTGGCCACGTGCTTCCGCGGACGGTAGTGATCCATGCAGAAGTGGCATCGGGGTACTGTTCGGTGAACGTGTCAGTCCCCACCCTCGTTCTGAGCCCAGACAATTGCAAAAGGAAGAATCACCTGCCAGGCCATCACACCACCATCTAAATGAATCATTCTCGGTCAGCATCCTGTATAATTTCGACGGAAAATAAACGAGTGTGCGAACTGACCCCAACCCCTAGAAGCCGCCTGAGCGACGCATGAAGCGAGCGTCGACGGGGGCACGTAACCGTTACTAGCGTCCGATGCCGTGGCCGGCTTCCCTATCAAGAGCTTGTTCCTGTTGACACCATTTGCTGCGATCTGGAAAAGGGCAGTCTCGGGCCAGGTGGACGAGGAACTGTCAAGGAGGCCCGAGCAGGTCGTGTACTCCGAAGTTCCCTCTAGGCCAAACAGAGCTGTATTCAATATAACATCATTCTCTGAGCGAGCCCACTCACGATTATAGAACTAGAACGTCGGCGGTAGCGTTTGTTTCAGGGAAAAAAAACTGAAACAGATCATCGCACTCACTTGGACGTTGTACTGAAAAAGTGGTTAGCCAGAGTTGTAAGGCAAATAAGAATAGCGTCATTGAGCCAATTTAACTTACCCAGTCGATCAAAGAGCCCACGCTTTTATCGACAGCAAGATACCCACCTCCAGTCCACATGGAGGGAGAGAACCTGATTCAAGTCTAGTCAATTAAGCGTCATAATTTGGGGACTGCACTCACCACGGCGCGACAGCTACAATTTATCTAGTCAATGATTGACATAACACCATGAAAGGGCAACATACGGGCATGGCTGAGAATGTACTGTCCTTGAGGAAGCTTTTGACGGAGCTGCCGGGTGTAGCTGATGAGCCAGGATTCAGCACTTCCCCCGCCACTGTTAAATGCAGTAAAGTCCTATTTGGCCGCAAAAGCACCGATAAGTAATACGATCATCTCACCATCGGGGGAGCCCGGGAAAGCACGTACTTCGTAGTCAACGTCGATGCCATTAAGGCCGTATTGTATCACCCATGCAGCCATGGTGTTTGCTGCTGATACGGCGTTAACGCCAGAGGATGTTGGCGTCTCGGTGGACCCGAAAGCAGAGACGATCAACGAGATTCCTGCCGCATTGTACTCCTGCAGGTACGAAGTACGCTGACTCGCCGTAAGTTCCTGCCAATCCTGAGCCTGATCGACAGAACCAGAGGCCAACAGGAAAGTGATGGCACTGAAGGCGCGTTAGCAGTACTTGTGGGTCACCATTCAACATTCACTTACAAGACGTTAAAACCCTGCTCGGTGAGAGCGTCAGCAACCAAAGTGGCGAAGCATGAGTGTGTGTCTGACCTTGAGAGCCGACGGAGAAGGAAACGGGTTGATCCACCTGTCGTTGTAAACCACGAAGCGAGGAGCGGCGGGAGTTGATCTCTTCAGCACATCACGAGCAGATGGACTGAGGAGCTGAAGCTTGTCAGCTAGCGGAACGGCCAGCGTCGATCCGAGTACGGAAAAGGTTGCTATAGCCGCGAGAAGGCCGGGGTAGAAAGACACCATAGCGCCGAAAAGAAGCCTCGAGAGTGCTGCAGGAGTAGCTGCGTGCCCAGAACCACGTCAATACGACGACGGTATATATAGCGGATGGAAGTCAGCTTGTATGTTAAAAAGTGGAACCATCACATTGGCTCCTTCTGGGATAAAGTGCCTCAGGAATCAAATTGAGAGATGAGCAGATGACGACCGCATGGCTCTTGGTTCAAGATAGCATGGTCACTGAAGGCCAGAAATGTGATTGTAAGACCTGCAAGTAATGGAAGACACAACGTGATCACCAACAACACGAGCGGACCTCTGATGGGTGGCAAAGTAAGAGTCCGTGTCCATGTGGTAAAAAAATGGGGGGACACGGGGCAGAGGATTGTCTCGGGCAGACCGCATGGAGATGCTCTGCTCAACCTCCACATGATCAAAAAATGACCAGTTCGGGCACTCAAGAGGTCGGCCGAATTAAGAAACTAGAATGCAGTAAGGCCATGCTTGGGAATGAATGGCAGACCTTGGATGTCGTGTGAGCACCTCCGAGGAGCTCACAGGTCAACGAGACCAGAAGATGGCCCACGTTCACAGACTGTGACTTGCGACGATGCCATTACTTTGCTGCGTTCCATGGTTCTACACGCCGTTACGCCCTGTTATCGCGCCAGATCTGATCCTGCGCCACTGAACATCAGAGTCCAGCGTTACGCGCGCTGACGGTGCCAGCCTCTGCCATGAAGCTAGAGAAAGCTAGAACGATCGGGTCAGTGACAGACACTGTGATTACTGGTCATGCGGCACCTCGGACGGTGGTGGTTCGGTGTTCTGGTGTGGTCCAGCGTGGGAAGCACATGACTTGCGTGACCATTCGTGCACGTCGCGCCCGTTGCCAGCGATCGCTTTGATGCACAAACGCAGACACCGAAAGTCGACCCGTGACGAGGCTCGGGACCAGTCCGCGCACAACGTTCCGCCAGCGTTCAACACCGGAAATGCTGACGCCTCCGCTCCTGATCCCTGTCTCTATGTCCAAGCTCACGAGGTAGACATCATCCGCGGACCACATGCTACAGCGTCTGCACGTTCCCTCGAGTGTCGGGATCCGTCTGTGTCGACAACCTCCGGTAACAGTTCAAGATCTGGCCTTATCCAATGGGGTTCACCCGCATATGACGTGGACACGATGAGTCCTCGTGAGTCGAGCGGACCCCCTCTGTGGGTAGACAGGTGGGTTTGTTCACGAGCTGCCCGTATTCGGATCACACGGAAGGTATGGATCAAAGTAGCAGTCGTCAGTCCGTTCGCTAGCGCGAGTGACTTTTTTGTCTCTTCTCCCTCGATTGCCAACCATTGCCTCACCGCACGCGTGACAGGTACGACGTACGGCTTCTCCTGGATGATTTACCCGGACCCCAGTTGAAGACCACACGGTCCGGGCCGCCCTCTCCGAGTGGGTGGTCAGACCTTCCCTCGGACTCGGAGGATGCGTTCTTTTTCTCTCCCGACGAACTCGAAAACTATCACCGTGAGAAGCGGCGCAGGCTTATTGACCGAGGCCGAGAGGAAAGACTGAGGGCACTCGCAGCTATTGGCGGCGAGGAGGATGATCCAGATCCATGGGGGGCCAGCGACGAGGAGGTGACGTGTCCGGTCCCCATTACGCCTCTTTCATCATTTTTGGTCCCTTCTGACGAGTGCAGTACAGCCCGACGAGGCACAGAGGGAGCTTATTCGCAGGACCGCTTACCATATCATTTCATCTCCCAACCCCGGCCAACTGGAGATGCGGATTCTGGCCAATTATGGTACTGACAAGAGATTTGCCTTTCTGAGGGGACGCTGGTCCCGGGTTTGGAGGACGGAAAAGGAGAGAGCAAAACAACAACGGGCGGAAGAAATAAAGGAGACGCAACCCCCGACGGCTGTTGGATCCCTTGGAGGACTGGTTGGTTACGGAGACAGTGACACCGACGGCTCAGAGCCGGAAGCAAAGCCAGCAGATGAGTTGGAAGGTGCCACCGACGCCCCACGTACACAAGACGGCCACGGCAACGAAGATGACATAAAGGAGGCTCGCCGAGCAAGAGCAAGAGAATGGTCTGCGCGGCGTCGTGCCGAACATTCTTCGCAGTCAGGAAACGTTTGATATCGGGCCCACGCACGCAGCGTGACTCAGCCGCTCAGACTCATAGCTCATAAGACACTTGTAGACGGAGACAACCGGACATGTAATGACAGGGTCTTTTTTTTTTGTTCCAGGACCGCCCGGGGGAAAGCGGGATGATGGAAATAAACATTCTGACAGGTTGGCGTCACAGATCACGACTGCAACGTAGCATACGTCGGCAATTCACAGACGAGGCTCGATTGAGCCACTCGCACCAGAGCCCGAGGAAGAGGCGTGCCAAATCACATGGCCCTTGACAATCGTCTTCGGCGTCGCCCTGCAATGGACCACGACATCCCGTTTAAGACCACGTCCGATTGTTGACGTTCAATCCCGAGTGTCGACTGACGTGTCGTTCGAGCGCTGCCTCGTGTTCTCAATGGGTGGCAATACACTCGTGAGATCGTGCGTCAGTACCACATACACTATAAACTAAATCAAGCGTGATATGGCTATGCAAATATTGCGTGGAGCACGGGAACTTGGGAAACGATAGACCTGTCATACGTGACCGCGCCGGTGACAAGGGCGACACGACCCTGCCCGAGCACTTCCGCACGCAGGGTAGGCGTCCTCAGCGGTGCGTGCTTGTGGGCGAATACTTGGTCATAATCACGTCTCCTCCATCCGAGACTCGTGTATCCCATACGCTTCCCAGTTGACCTCGCGCCGTGGCAGAATATATCGTCCAAAAGATGTCAGGTCCGAGAGGTGCCGCATCGTCGGCCGACCGTGTGGACAGTTCCAGGGTTGATCCATCGTTCCCATGTGGCGCACGATCTACTCGCAGAGCGCAACGCGGATTCCGTTCGACGAGCACAGCGATAAGGGGCGAGGAAATCAGAACGAAAAAGAGAACATCAACGTCCACGTACCGCCGTCATCCGGGTCTTGTCAAGTGCCTTGCCTATCATCACGCTCCGCCTACAGGCACGCATCGCAAACATTGCCCGCGCCTTTGAACACCGAACCATCGTCCCTCTCGGTCGGTCTTGCATGAGATGGATAAGTTCTTCGAGGTCTGTGGCACGATTCGTAAGCATCCACCTAGTTGATCGAACCGACATGAAAAGGGGGTATTTTACCTTTCATGTCGAATACCGTATCTTTGGACATTGGCTGCGCGGCCAGCTGCAGCCGCGCTCTCTCACCCGAGCATAATCCGTCCCCATCTTCGGATGCTTCTGGCTCCTGTACTGGCTCCAGCTCAAATCCGTTCAGCTTCAACACATCCAAATTTTCCAACGCAAGCATCTCGTCGGCCGCCGTGAGCTGCAACTCCTGTGGTCTAGAACATACCATGTATCACAAAAAAAAAATTAAGACAAGTCTACACAAAACGCCAGACTGAGAAAAATGACACACCGAAAGAGTCTCTGAGACGCAATGACTGTGTCCGCCTGCAATGTCTCGAAATTCCATTTTTCGTCTGCGGCGTGCTGGTCAACAATGAACAAGTCGTCCATGGCCGTTCCTCTTCCGTCCTGCGGGCCATCGTTCCGCTTCCGCACGATGATGAATCCGAGGTTGAACTGTCCTAGGATTACCATGTTCTCGAAATCGGCTTTGGAAATGATCCGCGACAGCGCAGCTGAGGCAACGGTGTCCTCTGCAGCAGTCTCAAGATTGGCAGACGAAACAGCAGAACGGAGAGTGGAACTGGGGGGTAGCGCAGGAGGAGTTGACGGGGGCTGAGAGGCTGAGAGGCGGTTGTATATGTCTAGGTAATGAGTTCCTATTCCGGTGAGGTTCACGCGCAGCGTCACGAAATCGGTGTCTGTATCCGCCAGAGTGCACGCAGGTCTCAAGTTTGATGACGGTATAACAGTCTTGCCTGCAGGAGGGACGTAGGTCCCGACAAGAGTCGACGAAAATGCCCAATCATCTTCAGCAGGGCTATCGATGCCTTCCATTTGATCTGCGATGTCCTCTTCAGCGGTTTGGGGGACCGAAGGAATTGCGGCGCGTGATTTTTTGGTGATAGTGGATGGGACCCTGTCAACGTCCATCGCATCTTCGTCATCAGAGAGCACGACCATCGTCACCTGGGACGAATTGCTTCCTGATCTCGGCCGCTTCCTTTTGCCATTTTCCAAAGGCTCCTCGCTTTCGTCCTCTCCATCAAGTTCGTCCTCCTCTTCACTATCGTCACACACCTCACGACTTCGATCTCGGCCACTCTGTCTCCGGTTCCTGCTCCTCCCGTCTCCTTCCTCTGGCAATGCCTTGCTCCCACTGCCCAGGAACTGACTCAGGGTTGATCTGAAGCTCTTCCTCTTCGTCTGCATGCTGCCACCTTCACTGGACAGCCTCGCCCGCTTTCGTTCCTTCCCAGCACCAGCACCAGCACCGTCATCCCTCTGGAGATTCCAGGCTGCACCGCGAGTGCTCAGAACGGCCTGAGCGGAACGGGGTTTGTCAGGTGTGCTGGTCAACGAGTGCGCGAGGCGGGTCAAGGTAACTGCTGACGTTGATGACGACGCAGCGGAGCTCGCAGCGATGGTCGCACTACGCGAGGCCAACGGAGGGCATGTACCCTCGCTACGATTCCGATCGGATTCAGCGCCTTCCTTTTCTTTTTCTTTGTCGACTCGCCCAACAGCGTCGTTCCTATCCTCCTCGTCAGAGTCCGGAAAGAAGAGCGAGTCGGATCGCGCTCGGCTCCTCGGACGATCGATAATCTTGCCTTTGCCCTGCCCCGTCTCATCTCGCGCACGGCTCTCGCTACCTTTTCTCCTCGCCACAGGCCGCGCGACAAGCGTGGGTTCAGGCTCAGGTTCTGAGTACGACCCGGACTCTCCATTGGGCTCGGCTCCGACCCCTGACAAGAGCCGTGGGACTCCAAACGTAACTGGACCATCATCCCTGGTGTCGTTGCAGTGTGCATCATCAAGCTGGGAGGGAGGCGGTGACACGCGACGACGCTCTTCTAGTTCATCCGAGGCAGCGGGCACGAGTTTCTCGCTCACTTCATGGTCTTGTCCTCGTGTCTGTGGCCGTAGCTTATCCTGACCTTTTGTTTGTTGTGCGTTTTGCCGTGTCGCCACATCGTACGTCGAACGCGCGGACGAAAACGTGGTTTCCAGTGCGGTCTGTAGGTATAATTATGAACCAAGACAGGATGCCAAGCAAGGGATGATCGTACCTTGAGAGCTTGGACGAGATTATTTTCGCTATGCAAAAAGATGGTACGTTTGTCGGGGCTAACATTGATGTCACATGCGTCTGCATGCATCGCCATGTTGCGGGACGGTTCATTTAGCCACAAAAGTAGTAAATATATTCGAATGAGCGAAGCTCACTTGTAGGCAGAATGACGTTGGCAACCACAAAGGGGGACTGATTAGCATTAAATGTCCTATACACTTCGTTGATGGCCTTCTGGACCTGCGTGCCAAACGTATCACACAACTGTACTTCAGAATATTGTAGAAACACACCTTTCCAGGATTGTATGGTCGCCCATTGACGAAGAAGAACTGTCGGTCAACGCTCGTTCGCCCAGCGCCGACAGCAAACTTGGAAATCAGACCCTCGACTTTGACTGGGGTTACGAGCGAACTAGTGGTGAACAATGTTTTAGTAACTGGCCAACCATACTGTGCCGAAGCACCAGATTATGTGCGGATGGAAGTGATACACACATGCAGTCATCCACGTCCGCACGTCTCAGAATGGACTTTTCCGTCTCCACGTCAAAGGACAACCTAAGATCAACAATGTTTTCGAGCGCTTTGGAACCCCATATTGCAACGACGGAGGCACGCATAGAAGATGAGCCATCAGTCTTGAATTGGATGACCTTGCGGCTGTGCTGAGTGAGAAAGTCCCAAAGATCCAGGTGAAGCAGACACTCACCCGCCCTCGGTCTGATTGCTGACGGCAAACCTCACGCCCTTGTTTTCCAGTGCACACGGTACGAGGGCGTATGCGTGCAAGAGATTCAATGCCTTTTGGAATTCACGTTTCGTGTTTCTCTCAAACTCTTTGCGACGGACGGGAAGGGGCTTGAATAGGTGTGAGACCGCGACTGTCGTCCCCCTCTGCAGTCCAGGG
>JBBPTT010000802.1:0-16299 GCA_038094175.1 Boletellus aff. lepidospora
AACACGATCACCAGATCGACCCCCTTGTTCTCCAACCAATCCTGCCACATTTCGCTGTACTTGGTCGATCGTCTTGATCCCCGACCACGCTTCCCGTGCAGACCAAAGACCTGCTCGTCTGGAAGCAACCGCGCGATCCGCCGAATCTCGCGCAAGTCACGATTCGAGTAGTACTTCATCTGCACTGCGGCCTGGGCGAGCGTCGGGTGACGACGCTAACGCATCCCACAAGACGATCGCGAACCAAAAATGCGTTGGTCAGCTTTTTTTTGAAAAAGAAAAGCGGCAAACAATCAATGAAGACGAGGGCTGACCGAGTCCTGAAACACCATCCTGTGCCATTTGCAAAACGTCCTGGGTGATGTCCGTGCAACCCGAGCGGGATCAACACTGTCCGCTTCACGCTGGGTGCGCCTTTGACCGCCGCCGCCGCTCGGGTCGCGGTAAAGAGGGAGCAGTCGGGGAGTGTAGTACGTCACCAGCGGGATGTCCGTGTTCTCCCGCGAAGCTGTGGGAGGCGTTGGTGGTGCGGTCGTAGTGCCAAAGCTACCGCCATACAGACGATGACGGTAGCGTGCCGCGACATGCCAATACTTTGCTTCGGCACGTGGCGTCGCATACGTGTCGTCACCTCGGGTTTGTCCGGGACCTCGGGTAAACATATGTCCCCATCGGGTTGGCGTCTTGACATGGATCCGCACTCGGAGACGGGCAGTGTTGATGGCGCGGGCAAAGACGTTGAAAATAAAGGTCGCGAGAGGAGTGCCTTCCAACGTACACAATCTCGTGAGAGATTTCCCGAGCGATGTAGCAAGCGCGGAGATAGACATCGATGACGTGGGTCTGACGATCTGGAGGCTGGAAACAACGGCAAGCGCAACGAAAAATGGAAGAGGTGCTCTGAAACGTGTAAAATGCTAAGTGGAACGGGATTTGAAACCAGAGTGGACAAGGCCGGAGCTCAGGTGCTTGCCTGCAATTGAACCCGCATCGTCCGTTCAACGAAGAACCTGAGACCTGAGACTCTTGAGTGGCACAAGGATGATTGTATCGCAGGAATGCAGAACACGATCGGAGGACGGATCGTGCGAGACTGGGGAGGAAATCTGGGTGCGAGGAAGTAAACGAGGGATCGTGCCGTACGTCGCGCTGGCCGAACGCTTATACCCTGACGAGCGGGGCGATCGTGAGCACGGCAAACAGGCTGTCTCGGGACTCCGTTTGTCCTTCGGGAGATCTGTCGATCCGTGGGCCGAGGGGTCGCTGAAAAGATCGTCCAATACACAACAACGTGTGAAACACGTGTCTGCCATTTGAGCTTGAGACTCGACTTATCTGCGATGAGGCCAAGACGACAGCGCTGAGCGTGGTCCAGTACGCGCCAGGTCGTCTGATTCGCCAGGTGCACTGCAGGCTATGCGTGCATCTGTAAGGGTAGAGCTTCTGGAACACGCGATATTGTATACGGACATTCAGAGTACATGGGCCTGGTGGCAGACTGGCCACTCACCGCCAGCGAGTGTTGGCGTCTTCGGGTCCCGGCTGAGCAAACACTGCCAAGAGTAGAGAAAAAAGTGAGCTTTGGTCGGGAAGGGACAAGCCCGCCTGGGCCCGTGGAAGTACAAGGACTCCATGGACTCTCCGGTGCGCCACCCACAACATGACGTGATCCTGCCACCGCCAGCTGGCGCTGAGTCAACGTTGCAACCTTTGTGGACACCGACGCAAACACCAGTCTCGACACTTCGATCTCTACCCCACAACCAACGTCCTGCTTCTTCTTCCTCTTCTCCAGTCCGAAGAAGGTTGGACAGTCCTAGGCGTACCGCGTTCAGGTTCCAGCTCGTTGCACGCTCAGTGAGGCTGGTCGGGCAACCATCTCCCCGTCACAGCATTCTGTGACTCGCGATCGGAGTGCTCGGGGCGTTACTGTGTGAGACAGCCCGTTGATTCCACCTCCCCATCTCATTGGCCACGGTGACGCTTTATCCCAGGACCTTTTCTTTCCCTTGGATAACCCTGATCTTCCTGACTAGTACTCTTCGTCCGGTTCCGTGATGCCATGTGGCGTGTGTGCCGATTGAAAGTCGGATCTCGTAGTCAAGGTATTGCAACCGGTCACCGGTCCACCTACCTGGCCCAATCAGAGAGCGTACTGTTCTTCTCTCCAGCGCCGCCTCTCATACCTCCGAGCTTCTGTCGGGGCACTGTTTGGAGGCGCTATTCCACTGATAGCCGAGGCAGTTGCGGTAACATGCGCCATGGTTGGTCGAGGTATGTCCCCGAAAACGGCCTCGCCATTGCTCCGTGCCTGATGCAGTATTGCATAATCCGGGCATGGCGCGCCTACAGTGATGGGCCTCGGTGTCGGTAGCTCCGTCTAGCCGTGTCCATTACAGATGCTGGGGTTGCTTTGCTGTGCACAGAGCTAGTGCCCGGGGGACGCTAGCTATATAGACGGCCTGCGAGCCTCGACATCATTACGACATTTACCGTCCCCTCCTGCATCGTACATCCTCTATCCCCTGGTGACTGTTGCGCAAAATGAACGTTACTACATCCCATCGAGTCCCTTGCTGGAACGAGACATCCTTGGTCAGTGCGCAACAATCCTCGATGGTCGTGTCCTCACCGCCTCCGTTGCATCCAGTTGGAAGCTCGGTCACCAACGAGCTGTCACGACAAGTTCCTTGCTCCGCTGGTGGTGACCATGGTACGTTGTGCGTTAGCGGAAAGCCTTTGCTCGCTGACGAATGTGCAACGGGCGCAGTACGCTGCTGACTCGATTTGGATATCGTGTCAGTCGAAAGTGTGCGTCTTTGGACGGCCGCTGTTGTGGGCCATCTGCTTCTTTGTGGGTACTTGCTGCATATGCCCTCGATCCGCCGTCTGAGTCCGTCGCTAGTTTTGCCCCCTCATCGCGGACGTGGTTTCGATGGGCCAAATCATGTGCCAGTTGACGTCTACGTCTTCATACTTTGCATTTTGGGTCGCGTTTGTTATGCTGCGGTGTCTGAGAAGACTGACACCCCTCCGACGTGGTTCGTTTCTCGCCATGGGGTGGCGTGGATCGAATCTTGGGCTAATCCTTTGAGCAGCTCACCGCCTACTTTGCAGTCCTGCCTTGGCGCGGTGACGTGGCGCTCGGTCGTTTCTCTCACTGTGGGGTCGGGTGCTATTACAAGTGAGTTCGTTTGCCCTCTCAGAACGATCATCCTGACCAGTCGTTTCGTAGTACCAGCGAATATAGTTTCATAAACATCTAACTTAACTTGTGGACAGGCTCCCTTGTGCTCTTCCACATTTGCGACGCATAATGCTTTCTTGTGTTTTTTTATCACAAACGCTCTCCATGTATCCAACACCCAACCAAGTTTGTCTTCGTATTGGCAGCGTGGACGCGTCCGCGCTGCGCGTAGCTGACGCAATCCACCCGCGCAATGAATCACCTTTAATGAATGGTTTGATCCGCGAAACACATGCGAGCCTGGTTCGCCAGATCAGGCCTGACTCGGCCAACACAGGATCCCATTGCTGCCACAGCGCGTACAGGCCGGTACAGCAAACGTGATGTGACCAGACCAATCACGCGCGGCTGTGGATCCTTGTATTTTTCGTATTTCTTTCTGGAACGCGCTCTGCGTGAGTGGCACTTGTGAGGCACGCGTCTCGACCGTGAGCCTTTTTTTTTTTTTCGAGATCGCCATGCCGTTGCTCTGAATAGGCGCCCTCGGCCACGCTTTGTTTCTGCAGGGCGTATGGCGCCGAGAGCGCCGTCAGCGGGTCGTAAGATGCGAGATGGGGGCCATTCATTGTGTGCATGCATCAGCTTGGATGATCCGCTGGGGTGGGTCCTTGGCAGAGGGCTGGAAAAAGATGTGGCGCATGCGCAGGGGGGCGCGGTCTCGCAGAGAGGCGCCAGGTCAAGCTGAGTCAGTCGCCCTGCCATGCGCTGGAAAACGAAAACAAGATGATCGCCAACAGGAAAACAGAAAACAAAAAAAAAAAAGATTGATGAGTGGATACGCGAACAATACAAACGATTATATTTTCCCCACGATGATCGGTGCGCAGACGGGCGAGCTAGTACGTTGCGGGCGTGTCGTGCGGTGCGCTGCAGGCTGCGCGTGCGCGTAGCGGCGCCAAGTGGAGCGCCCTTGGTTGATGGTTAAAATATGCCGACTGCGTGCCCGGGCGTGTGGTGTGACTCGGAGTATCGTGTACGCGGCCGTGGGCTGTGGGTTGGCAGGGTTCGAGAGGTCCTTGCCGGAGGGCCACGCGCGCTCGGGTCCGGCGCGGGGGTTTCCGGCGCGGGGATTTCGGGCCAGACGGGAAGGGCTGGAGCTGTCCCGGAATGTCCCTGCAGGCCCGCTGAAGGGGTGGTCGAGCGTGCGCCGTGCTGGGGCGAGCGCGTCCGAAAGGTGCGAACCGAACAAAAAGGACGACCGGCCGACGGCGGTGGGAGCGGCACGTGACCGGACAAGAGATAAGGAGGCGCGCCGGATTTGACGTCCGAACGCTCTCTTTGATCTCGTCGATTTTCTCGGTAGGTTCAGGAAGCCAACGCCTATTAATTTGCACGCGGATCGCTCATCCCTCATCATCCCAGCGTCGCGTACGATCCTGCAGCAGAACCATGGGCGTCCTCGACATCGTTCCCGTGCGTGGTGTGCGTTTGAACGGGCGCTTTGATCTCACACGCTCTCCAGACTGGCGTTTTGACCGGAGAAAACGTTCGCAAGCTGTTTGACTATGCAAAGGAGCACAAGGCATGGCCAGTTCTCGACCGTAACAGACCATCGGGCTGACCCTCCTCCCAGTTCGCCATTCCCGTGAGTGACCCGTTTCGAGTGTCGATGCGTGAATTTCCGAGTGTGGACTGTCTTGTAGGCCATCGTGAGTCGCGTAGCGTCATCGTCGTGCATTCTCGATCGACTGATGGGCTTCCAGAACGTCACCTCTTCCTCGACGGCAAACGCCGTTTTGGAAGCGGCAAGGTCAGCGCGTCTGCCACCCATGTCTATCGTCACTGATGTCATGCTTTAGAGATATCAAGGCCCCCATCATCCTCCAGGTGTCTCAGGGCGGAAGTGCCTACTTTGCAGGAAAGGGACTCGCAAACGACAAGCAACAAGCCTCCATCGCCGGTTCAAAAGCGGCCGCCCTGCACATCCGAACAGTCGCCAAGGCATACGGCGTGTACGTCCCTTTTCCATGTTTGCGGCCGCTACCTCCACTTATGGCCGGTGACTGCCCAAAGCCCGGTCGTGCTTCACAGCGACCACTGCGCGCACAAGCTCTTGCCCTGGTTTGATGGCTTGATCGCCGCGAACCAGGAGTACTACAACACCCACCAAGAACCCCTGTTTTCCTCTCACATGCTCGATCTCTCCGAGGAACCCAAGGAGGAGAACATCAAGACGTGCGTCGAGTACTTCAAGAAGTTGGCCCCTCTCGGTATCTGGCTCGAGATGGAGATCGGTATCACGGGCGGAGAGGAGGACGGTGTGGACAACACCGGCGTCGACAATTCCAAACTGTATACCCAGCCAGAGGACGTGTATGACGTGCACGAGGCGCTGAGCAAGATCAGCCCCAACTTTAGCATCGCAGCCGCGTTCGGGAACGTGCACGGCGTATACAAGCCGGGGAACGTCAAGCTGCATCCCGAGCTTTTGCAAAAGCACCAGGCTTACGCGAGCAAGAGGACGGGCGGAAAGGTGGAGAAACCGCTGTGAGGCCGTCCCGTCGTTTTGTTTGACCGTGTGTTGATGGAGCCCAGGTACCTCGTCTTCCACGGAGGCTCTGGCTCGACCAAGGAAGAGATCAGAACCGCTGTGGATAGCGGTGTCGTCAAGATGAACGTCGACACTGGTAAGAGCACGGGTCCCTCGTGCGGTGTGCGCGAATGAACGCGATGCATCCCTGCAGACACCCAATTCGCTTACTTGACCGGTATCCGAGTACGTCCGCTCGGTCGTCGTGTGTTCCCCCCTTGCCTGAATGCTGTTCTTGCAGGACTTTGTTCACAAAAAGAAAGATTACCTCCATACGCAGGTCGGAAACCCCGAGGGGGCAGACAAACCAAACAAGAAGGCACGTGTGCTTTCGCGAGCACGACCGCACGCTGACGTCTTGCATCCAGTACTACGACCCCCGTGTCTGGGTTCGCGAAGGAGAGAAGACGCTCGCCGAACGCGTCAAGGAAGCATGCGCAGATTTGGGCAACGTCAGTGAGTTGATCCCTGTCCGTTCGACATGTCCCGGCGACTGATGCGGCGCAACAGACCGTCTGTGAATGCGGACGTGGAGAGTGCGCGGATCGCCAAAGATGTCATATTTATCATAGAACCGCGATGTGGTCGATCGTCTGTACTGTTTTGAATGCACGAGCACCTGACGCGCGGATGAGCTGAAACGAACGAACCTTGCCCGGGGGGGAGAAGGACTGCCATTTGCAGCGAGCCCTGCTGTGCGTTCAAAAAGGCGAACCGTCGCGCTGCCCCCCACCAGACCATAAAGATAGCCGACCATGCAGCAAGCCAATAATACCCGTAAGCGCTCGCGCCCCACACCCGTTCCGCGCGTGACGCGCACACAGTCCTCCTCCTCCTCCTCCTCCCCGTCCTCTTCTTCGCGATCGAGACGGCCCGCGCGGTGCTCTGGGCCGCACGCGTCGCACACGACCCCGACCCCGACGCCCCGCTCCTGCGCGCGCTGTTTGCACTCCTGATCGGTGTCGTGGCGACGCTGCCACGCCCGTTTTGGAGTGTGGTCACGTACGTCGGGTGGCTCGTGTGGGTCATGCCTGTGCGGGGGGCGCTGTGGCTCTGGGGCGTCGGGCGAGGGGGCCCCAAGAAGCGTGCGTCGTCCGTCTCCTTCGCTTTCGTTTCGTCGGGTCTGAGGGCGGTGGATGCTGTCAGGATCTCCGAGCGCGGTCTCACGGTGGTATGCGTACACGCGGGTGCGGCGCGCGAGGACGCTCCGGAGACGGTGGCGACGAGACGACGAATACGAATGAACGCCCACGGCGATGAAGGCGATGTTTTTTTATGTTCCTGTTTCTCTTACCGCGCGTCGCACCCGTGTTGTTTTATTAGCGCCATGCTTAGTATTTATCTCGTGCTACAAAAAAGTTGTACCAGCACCCGACCAGGGGCCCGTCCGTTTTGGAATCGATCTGTCGTGATCCATGTCGCTCGGTCTGGACGGCAAACGGATGGCAGGCTTAAAATGGCGGGACTGCGACGGCCTGTTCTCCCGTTCGCGCAGACGGATGCCCACGATGCCCGCCTTGACGACGCTCCGGGATGCCCTCGTGGCCGTCTGTCGTCTGATCGCGGTCGTGTGGAACGCGTGCGTCGCGCTCGTGCAGATAGTACGGACGGTGCTACAGGAAGCCAAGCAAGAAGCAGCCGACCTGATGGCGCTGCTCGACGACGACGGGGGCGGCGGCGGATCCACGTCGGTCAGTCCCGCGTTCGATAGCCCAACAGTCTCACCCTCACTGATCGGTCGACAGGACGCGGTGGGTTTGACGACGTCGCCGTCGTCGCAGCAGCGTGACACGCGTACGGGCGATCCCGAAGACCGGTGGCGGATGCTGATCGTCGCGAGGGCGTCGTCGTATGTGCTCCTCGTCCGGCTCTCGAGGTGGCGCGTGCTCCGTCTGGAGGTGGACGAGGTGGGTGTTTCCGACAGCATCGGCCGCTGGGCATCGCGCGACTGAACGTGTGTTTGGGAACCAGCGGTTCATGGCTGACAAGCTGGAGGTGATTACGACGGAGCTGACGCTGCACGTGGCGCATGTCCCGCGTTTGGTGCGTCGTCGTCTTGGCGAGGGGTCGAGGGCTGACGCGACGCGGGGGGGGATCAGTTGCAGACGTCGACCGTGGAGACGCGGAAGGTGCAGTATGCGCCGACGAGGCTGCCGTATCTCTGGAAGGAGACGGTGGAGGACGAGGGGCCCGGTGCGGTCGTGGCACCAGAGTTGGGTGTGCGCGGAGAAGGAGCGGGGCTGTCACGGCGGAAGGAGTGTGTCCAGCTGCTGACAGACAGCGCGGTGCGACGTCAGCTGGAGATGGATCGACGGGGCGTGCTGGAGGCTGCACCAAAGGGCGGGGCAAAGGACGCGACGCGGCGGGCGTTGGCGGACGCGACGAACGCGACGGCGAAGGAGGCCAAGCAGCAGACGGGGCGACGCGCGTACGGGGCAGAGAACGGCCACGTGGAGGGGCGGCGTCGGCGCAGGCAGGGTCGCGGGTTGTTGCTGTACGCGTCTGACTCGCAGATGAGGTAATCGGACGTGTATAAAAAGTGTTGCGCCAAAACGGCCGGGCGTCGACACGATGGCGCTTGCGCAATGTCGCGACGGCGACGGATGGCGGTGGACGTCCCAGCGCAGAGACTTTGACCTGTCCCTCTGTGCGCAGGAGGGCGTCGTGCTGCCATCGCTGCTCGCCGTCCTCGTCCTTGTCGCGCTCGTGCGCATTCCCCTGCTGTCGTACGCACCCCCGCGTGACGTGTCCCGCAACAGCCGCTGGCGACTCTGGGCCAAGCTCGTGCGTCGTGTCCCTCCTTCCGCGCTATATCCGCTCACCCTGTTTGCAGGCGCTTCTCGTGCTCGCCTTCTTCACCAGCTTGACCACCCTATCGCTGATCATCCGGAACCGTATATCCACAGCAGTCGACTTGCCATATGCGCTCGAGCCTCTTGCCATCTTGTTTGCCGTGTGGTTGACCCGCGTGAACCACCTCCGCTCTCGCTCGTCCTCTACCGCCTTGCTGCTCTTTTGGCCGTGCTACACCGTCGCATTGCTCATCTGGGCGCGGTCTTTTGTGCAAACGTTCCCTGTCTATCCTCTCATCCCATTGAAATCCGCTGTTCTTGTCCTTGGATTGCTTTCCTTGGCGCTCGAATGCATCTCTCCAGACGACGCACCTCCTTCAGCCACAGAAAACCCAACGTTGACGGCCAACGTGTTCAGCATATGGTCGTTTGGGTGGATGACGCCCCTGTTGCAGAAAGGCTCAAAGGTGACGATCACAGTGGACGATCTGCCTGCACTCGTTCCTCGGGACGAGTCTGCGAACCTTGGAAGTGACCTCCAGCGGGCGTTGGAGAAACGGTGAGTACAGCGGAACTCTGAGAGAACCCTAGCTGAGTTCGGCGCGGACAGCTCCGGGTTATGGACCGCGCTCTTCATAGCTTACGGGGGACCGTATATGGGAGCAGCAGTTCTGAAGCTGATCCAGGACAGCTTGGCATTCTTGCAACCTACTCTGTTGCACCTGCTCTTGTCATACATCTCTGAATACCAGGACACCAAAGGGGCAGGGCTGCTCACGAGCTCGACACCTCTTCGCGGCTACAGCATCGCCGTCCTCATGTTTGGTGCATCTATCGCTCAGACGGTCATCCTTAACCAGGTAACGGGGCATCTCCTCTTCACCACTGCCCAGCTCAACGCCCTTCTCTTGCAGTACTTCCAAATCTGTTACGAGACCGGGATGCGCATCCGTTCTGGGCTCATCACAGTCATCTACAACAAGGCGCTTGTCCTTTCTAGCGATGAGCGGGGCAACCGTGCAACCGGTGACATCGTGAACCTGATGTCGGTCGACGCAACTCGCATGCAGGAACTCTGCACTTTTGGGCTTATTGCCATCTCCGGACCATTCCAGGCATGTCGACTCCCCTCGCTTTGGGCCGTTTCTGACTCGGAAACTAGATCGTGCTTGCTTTCGTTTCTCTCTACAGCCTCTTGGGATGGTCGGCCTTTGTCGGCGTCGCCATCATGATCTTCTCTATACCCTTGAACACGTTCATGGCACGAATTATAAAAAAGATGCAAGAACGACAGATGAAGAATCGGGACAAGCGCACCAGGCTGATGAACGAACTGCTCGCCAACATCAAGAGGTAAGCGTTTTCCCTCTTGGGGATACGACGTGTGGTGATGGGTCACCAAGTATCAAGCTCTATGCGTGGGATTACGCGTTCATCCGTCGGGTGTTGCATGTCCGTAATGATCTGGAGCTCAACATGATGCGGAAAATCGCGGTCACTTCTGCCTTGAATGCGACCATGTGGGCTGGCATTCCGTGTATGTAATCCTCCTGTCGCTCTTCTCCCTGTTCTGACTCGAGGCCAGTGATCGTCGCACTGAGCTCTTTCGCCACGGCTTCCATATTCTCGCCAAGGCCACTGACTGCTGATGTGATCTTCCCGTCGATCTCCCTGTTCATGCTTCTCCAATTCCCGCTTGCAATGGTACGCCACGTGTGTCCAGTGACGTCACAGAGCGCCTGAGCTCACGGTGCTTGCCCTTGTGTAGTTCAGTCAAGTGACATCCAACATCATCGAAGCCCTGGTGTCAGTCAAACGTCTTTCCGAGTTCCTGCGCGCAGAAGAACTGCAAAAGGATGCGGTGACACGGGTCGAAAAACGGTCGCTGTCCATCGGTGACGACGTCTTGTCGATCAAAGACGCGTCTTTCCAGTGGGCCAGGAATGGGATTCCTCCAACGTTGGAGGACATTAGTCTGACGGTGCGCAAGGGCGACTTGGTTGGGATCCTAGGCAGGGTCGGAGCGGGAAAGGTGAGCAACGTCATTCTCATGTTGGTGCACGTGTCGATGGGTCCATACTCAGAGCAGTCTGCTGTCCGCCGTGATCGGGGCGATGCGGAAGACGGAAGGAGAGGTGGTGCTCTCTGGTAGCATTGCCTATGCGGCTCAGAATCCTTGGTATGTGCTGGCCACTGATCGCTCCCAAGGTCGCTCACGCGTCAAAGGATTTTGTCTGCCACGGTCCGCGATAACATTTTGTTCTCACATGTTTACGACGAGTCGTTCTACGATCTTGTCATCGAGGGTGCGCGCGCTTGTTCGATCCGAATGGTTGTTCCGCTCACCGTCACACTCAGCTTGTGCATTGAAACCGGATCTGGCCATACTCCCACAGGGTGACCTAACGGAAGTCGGTGAAAAGGGTAAGTCTCTGACATCAAGGTCGTGACGTCTGACAGTGATGTGATTGTATAGGAATTACCGTATGTTTCCTATGTCGTCGATGACCACGGATTTTAATTTGTGGTTCTAGTTGAGCGGTGGGCAGCGGGCTCGTATTGCGCTGGCACGGGCGGTGTATTCCAGAGCTGATTTGTCGGTCATCAATTCATATCGTCGCACCGCTTTGCTGATGCGATGATGTAGGGTCCTCCTCGATGATGTCTTGGCTGCAGTCGATTCCCATGTTGCTCGTCACATCTTTGGTGGGTGTCCTCTGACCTGAATATGAGCATTAGCTGATACCATCTGAAAGACAATGTGATCGGACCGCAAGGTCTGCTTGCCACGAAAGCCAGAATCCTGGTCACGAACAGCGTGGCATATCTGAAACACTTTGACCAATTAGCATACATTCGGCGCGGCATCATCCTCGAGTGCGGTTCTTACGGACAGCTCATCTCGAACCCCGACAGTGCGGTTCGCAAGCTCATGCAAGTCATTCGTTGCTCCATGGCTGTTGTTGTGTTTGACGTGGTGTTGCAGTCTGGATCATGCCAAGAATGGTTCTTCGTCCGGTGCAGCAAGTGGGGCGGTGACACCAGGACATGCAAGCGGGAGCGGTGACAGCACGCCAACGACGGGCAACAGCAAGGTACAACTGCTCCTCGACGAGGTTGACTCTGCAGCGGAAAAGATCGTTCGACGAGCAAGTTTCGCCAAGGCAGTGGTCGCACCTCTTCCGCCCGTCCGGGAAACGACGAGTTCTGGGCTATCCAAGGAACATAGCGAGCAAGGGCGGGTGAAGAGCAAGGTCTACTGGCAATACTTCGAAGCGGCGTCCAAGGCAGGATTCTTCTTCTACGTCCTTGCGGTTGTATTGGGACAGGCGATGACGGTGGCGTCAACATTCATGCTCCGTCTCTGGGGCGAGAGCAACAGGGAATCCGGACAGAATGCAGGGTTGAAAGATCCTTATTTGCTCGGGTATGCATTGTTCTGCTTGATGACCGTCATGATGTCGGCGGCGTCAGGGTTGCTCCTTTGGGTGCTGTGTGCGTTGAGGAGCTCCAAGTTTTTGCACGACTTGGTGCGTCTTTGCGGGGTTATGCAGAGCGAGTTGATGAATGATGGTCTACAGATGTTGGACTCGGTGATGAAAGCACCGCTGAGTTTCTTTGAGACGACACCCACCGGAAGGTATGTCTGCCATGGAAACTACATGATCGTCCACCGCTGACCAAAGACGGCAGGATCCTGAACGTGTTCTCTCGTGATATCTATGTTGTCGACGGGATTCTGGCACGAGTAAGCGTACCTTTTGCTAATGTTCCTCGGGTTTGCTCACTTCCAACCTAGGTTATTCATGGCCTGACCAGGACAGCGTCTATGACCGGATCTATTCTTCTAGTGATCGGGTTCAGTTTCCCTCCGTTCCTCATCGCCATCATACCATTGTCGTGGTTCTACTATCGAGTCACCGTGTGAGTCTGCGTGTTCGCCCCGCATTCATCTCTGATGACATTCCGCATGTTCAGTTACTACCTTTCGACCTCGCGTGAACTCAAGCGACTCGATGCCGTCTCTAGATCGCCCATCTTTGCTTGGTTCTCTGAAACACTCTCTGGCCTGTCGACGATCCGAGCCTACCACCAAGAAGACATCTTCGTCGCACAGAACGCACTCCGGATCGATCGCAACCAGATGTGTTATCTTCCCAGTTCCACTCTCAATAGATGGCTTGCCATTCGCCTGGAATTCGTTGGCTCGGTCATCATTCTGGTCGCTGCGGTCTTGGCCGTCGGTGCTGTCGTAACGAGCAATGTCGACGCCGGCCTCGTGGGGATGGTGTTGTCCTATGCGCTGAATACGACGAGTTCGCTGGTGAGTCCATTTTCGCAGTCACCTTATGTGCTGCATTACTGAACATGGGTCGCCCGGAAGAACTATCTGGTACGTTCAGCCAGTGAAGTGGAACAAAACATCGTGAGCGTGGAGCGGATCGCCCACTATGCGAATGATCTGCCTTCGGAGGCGCCTCGCGAGCTGCCCGATACCAAACCCCCTACAGAGTGGCCCGGTGCTGGTCAGGTAGAGTTCCAGTGAGTGAAACTCTTGCGTGTTTCTCTCGAGGTCGCTTACGGCGTGCACAGCGAGTATTCGATGAGGTACCGGCCAGAGCTCGATTTGGTGTTGAGGGACATTTCCCTGACGGTCGTACGTATTGCTCTTCGTGGTGTGTACAGCTGTGTTTTAAGGTTTTATTGATTAGAATCCAAAAGAGAAGATCGGGATCGTCGGGAGAACCGGTGCTGGGAAGTCGTCCGTGAGTCTGGGCCCCTGATCGTGCAACAGTTCCATTGATCCGCGTGTGGCAGCTGCTCCTTGCACTGTTCCGCATTTTGGAGGCTGCGTCTGGAAAGATCCTGATCGATGGGGTCGACATTAGCACGATCGGGTTGCACGACTGTACGTTCCGCCCGCTGAGCAGTGCACTGGAACACAATGCTGATCTGTTCTTGTTACAGTGCGATCGGTCATTTCGATTGTTCCGCAAAGTCCAGACTTGTTCGAAGGTACACTCCGCGAGAACATCGATCCAGTGGGAGAGTATCAAGATGTGGATATCTGGGCTGCACTCGAACATGTGCGTATATACGCTCTCGTTTGTACTCTTCGTCTGACGTGTGCTGCCAGGCGCACTTGAAAGCATATGTAGATAGCCTTCCGGAGGGGCTGGATTCGCCAGTACAAGAAGGTGGCTCATCGCTGTCGGCCGGACAGAGGCAACTGATTTGTTTTGCACGGGCGTTGTTGAGAAAGGTGCGGGTTTCTTGTCGGTCGACATCAACCCCGCTAACGCATCCATTCACGACAGTCGAGGGTCCTCGTTCTCGACGAAGGTATGTTTGGGCTCTCGTAGGACCTTACTCCCCGAGTTACTGACCTGGTGCCACAGCGACGTCTGCCGTCGACCTGGATACGGACCGTGCGGTCCAGGAGATCATCCGGGGGCCGTTGTTCGAAGATGTCACCATCTTGATGATCGCGTACGTGATTCCTTCTCTGAATGGGGGTAGCACCACGCGCACGTCCTGACGTCTTTTTCGTCTCGTGACTACAGACATCGCTTGAACACGATCATCGAGTCGACGCGCGTACTGGTGCTCGACCAAGGCCGTGTTGCCGAGTTTGACGCGCCGGAGACGCTGCTGGCGGACAAGTCGAGTCGGTTCTATTCGATGGCGTTCGAGGCCGGGTTGGTCAAGGACGGCGACGCGGAGGCAGATACAAAGGTGGCGCAAGCCGAAAAGGACGAAGGAGAAACGGGTGACGCCTGAGAGAGAAAGGATAACGACGGATGGACTCTGCGCTGAGCCTATGTAGTCAAATTTTCCGATGCATACGATCACCCCACCCTGACATTTTCACGAAGTATACGATCACCCCACAGCAGGCCCACAGTCGTGTTTGAGCGGCATCAAATACACGAGCGGGCCCACTCCGCATTGTGATAAGCCATGTGCGGGAATACACGGAGTGGGCCTGCAGGCCAAAATGAGGTTGCACGGTAGGCCCGCTGGTGGAAGCAGGAACATATTGCTGAGAGTGACGGGTTGGCCCACAAAGTCTAGTGGAGCGGAGTAAGAGTGGTCGGTGAGCCCACTACGCCAATGCAGGTGTTGACGTGGGGGCCCGCGAAATACGAGAGAGTATGGGTAGACTACATGGGCGGGCCCACTACCCCAGCGCGGGTGGTGGTGCGGGGGCCCGCAAAGTATGATCAATCAAGGGGGAACTACACGGGTGGGCCCACTACCTTAATGCGGGCAGTGATGCAGGGGCCCGCAAAGCCTGATTAAGCCAGGGGAGACTTACACGAGCGGGCCCACTGCACCAATGCGGGCATTTCGCGGGGGCCCGCAGACCCAGATTGAGTGAGGGTGGGCTACGCGGAGGGGGCCACTGCACCACAGCGGGTAGGGTCGCGGCGGCCCGCGGAACCCGATTAAGCGGAGGGAGACTACATGGGTAGGCCCACTGCCTTAATGTAGGTGGTGACGCAGAGGCCCGGAAAGTATGATCAAGTAGAGGTAGACTACATGGGTGGGCCCACTGCACCAATGCGAGGGTTGTCGCAGGGGCCCAAAGTGCGATTCAGCGGGGGTAAAGTACACGGGTGGGCCCACTGCACAAATGCGAGCATTTTCGCAGGGGCCTGCAGAGCCCGGTTAAGCAGGGGGAGAATGCGCGGGTAGGCCTGCTGCAACGCTGCGGGTATGGTCGCGGGGGCCCGCAGAGTGCGGTCGAGCGGGGGGGTAAAGTACACGGGTGGGCCCACTGCACAAATGCGAGCATTTTCGCAGGGGCCTGCAGAGCCCGGTTAAGCAGGGGGAGAATATGCGGGTAGGCCTGCTGCAACGCTGCGGGTATGGTCGCGGGGGCCCGCAGAGTGCGGTCGAGCGGGGGGTAGGCTGTGCAGGTGGGACCATCGCACCAATACAGGTATTATTGCAGGGGCCTGCAAAGTATGATTGAGCGGGGGTACACTACGCGGGTGGGCCCACTGCACCAATGCCGGTGTTGATATGCGGGCCCACAAAGTCTGAGAGAGCAGCGGTGGCCTACACGGGTGGGCCGACTGCAATAACGCGGGTATTGACGTGAGGGCCCGCGGAGCCAAAAAAAAAAAAAGAACGAAGCAATAGAATGCACAAGTGGGCCCACCGCGCCAATGCGGGAATTAACGTGGGGGCCCGCAAAGTGCAATTGAACATGGTGAGACTACACGAGTGGGCCCACTGCATCAATGCGGGAATTGACCATAGGGCCCGCAAATTCAGATCGAACCGGGGTAGACTGCAAGGGTGGGCCCGCTGCACCAATGCGGGCCTTGACGCGGGGGCCCGCATAGTCCGATCAAGCAGGGGTATACTACACAAGGGGGCCCACTGACCAATGTGGGAATTGAAGTGAGGGCCCACAACTCCGATCGAGCAGGGGTAGACTGCAATGGCGGGCCCAGTGCCAAAACGGGGGCGTTAACGCGAGGGCCCGCAAACTCCGATCAAGCAGGGCCAGACTACACGGGCCGGCACAGTGCACTAATGCGGGAATCAGCGCGGGGCCCACAAAGTGCAATGGAGCAGGATTAGACTACACGAGTGGGCCCACTGCACCAATGGGAGTATGGGAGTATGGGTCCGCAAACTCCGATCGAACAGAGGTAGATTACACAAAAAGGCCCACTGCACCAATGCGGATGTTGATGTTGATGGGGGGGGCCGCA
>JBBPTT010000803.1:0-16288 GCA_038094175.1 Boletellus aff. lepidospora
CTGCCTTTGCGCTCACCCCCCCCATCCCCCCCACCCCCACCACCGTCATCACCATCATTGCCATCCACCGGCAAACCAAGGCCGCTTCACCAACCAGAAACTCGACATTGCTACGCTCTTCTACCTCGCCACACTCGGTGGGGCACACGTGTGCAACCTCCAAGACCGCGTCGGATCGTTCGCCGTTGGCAAGGCTTTCGATGCGCTCTACGTCAGTCTAGACGACGCGTTCAAGAACCCCGCGGTGTGGGGCGAGGGCGTGGACAGAGGCGAACAGGCGTGGACCGAGCGGAACCTGAGGCGGTGGCTGGAGCGATTCTTGTTCTGCGGGGACAACAGGAACGTGAGGCGGGTGTACGTGCAGGGGGTGGAGATTGGCGGGGCGGACGTGCGCTGCGACGGGAATGATTTTTGAAAACGAGGGTGCACGATGTAGGATTGGGTTGCTGAACCATGTATGATGTCTTTTTCTTTGTTAAGTACGCTGTCTGCCCTATCAGGGACGAGTCGGCGAAATTGCGCAATGAACGCATGATGCTGCGCGCTGTGCAATGCAACGAACAACTGCAGTCGAGTGCGCGTGTGGCGTCACACGGCGCTGTGGACAAAGGGTTCCCCGAAAGGGAGTAGTGCACGATGGAGAATGCATATGCTAATTATTCTACAACATGTACAGAACATCTCACCACCACACAGGAAGGCCACAATCCTTACCCCACCCCAAAACCCTCCCGAGATGCCGATTGTAATACAAAGATGAGATCGGGCACGCTCACCCTCCGTCGCGCACAAGTGCTATCCTCTGAACTCGCCGTTGCTCTAGTCATATCTCTTCGCCCTCATCCTGCTGCTTCGTGGCCGTGCCCTCGTCCTCATTTTGCGCAGCCGAGGCGAACGCAACCGCGCTCAACATAGTACCATGGCCAGGCGTCGACGCTAGACCAAACGCCGTGTCGATATCGGCGCCCCCGCCACCCCGTCCGCCCCGAAGATTCCGCGCATACACGTCCCGCAAGCTCAGGATGAGCCTGGAGGCGAGCACGAGCGTGGGCAAGTATTGTGTCGCCACGGCCAGCACGACCCACCATTCCTGCGTGGCAGACTTGGCGAGGGCGGTCACCATGGTGGCGAGGGAATACGATAGGACGCTGTTTTTGATGCGATCGCGTGCGTTTCGACGGGATGGATGAGGAAAGTCGACATGAAATGCAAAGTCCGTGGACGTACGAAAGAAAGTAGGCCATGCCTTGCCGCGTGAGGAGGTACCAATAACGACCCAGATGAAAATGCTTCGTTGCTCTGTACATTCGAAGTGACTCCCGAATGAATCGAATGACGACGAGCAGGCATGTCAATGCACCAAGCGCGAATCGGGCAACGACCATGGCAGATTGAGACCAGCTTGAATTGTTGGGCTGCAAAAAGCAATATGGAAAATATGGGAGTGTGACCGTGGCCACTGTGTAATTAGGAGATGGCGGGTACCTAGTCAAGCAGCGAGCACAGTATAGGACTATGGATCACACACCCGTGTAATTTATGACGTGCATAATGCAATAAACCAGATACGAAACGAGTGCGACTGCATAAAACGCCAGAAGCGAGAGAAGGATGGGCCTCGACTGATTGTACAACGCCCATACTCGGAGAATCATCACCACTGGATCCATCAATGTGATTCACCTCGCAGGAAGGGAACACAAAATCTTACGGTCCGCCGCGCCAAGAAATATGAAGTTGGTCCAATCATTGAGATAAGACAGTATGGCGCCTTGTAAGTGTCCTTCAGTAGAGTGAACGTTGGAAATATGGGATAAATGCCCTTACAGCTAGTTAAACATGTTCAATTACTCCATGATGTCATTGATTGGTGCAAGATGAAGTGTGAATACATACACCTGAGAAGTTCGAATTTTTCAGTGTCTTCAGCCATTGACAGTGCTAAAAATCACCTTCGAGGAGTTAGCCACGAAAGCAACCCCTACTTTATACAGATGGATAAGCTCAGGTGCAACGAAACAGCGCTGATGGCCTGAACGCACAAAGATCATCAAGTCTATTGGATCCGTCAAAGATCAACTAATGTGTCAGCACATATAGACGCACATGATGCTACAGATTCCAACATAACGGGCCTGGACGCCAACAACGGTTAGGATAGCATGCTGGCACATCAAAGAGATAGACAGAATACGTACCAGGACAAATAATGTGGACACCAGTGTCCAGGGCTTTTTCTGCAGTCATGTCAGACCGTATGGCTGACTCAGGAAGAGTGTCTGCTGACCCAAATGTATTCTACCTGCAATATTTGTCAACCAATCGAGCGTCGGTGTATTTTTCCAGTGAACGTGACATACCTCGTCCGGGAATGTGAGAACTGATAATGTTGAGTATGGCATAGTACCTTTGGTATATACAGGTGATACTTACTGTAATCATATAGGGCAGCAGTGAGAACGGCAACTGGGAAGAACAGTAAGACCCACGAATGTGGAACTAACGTTGATCGAACTTACCATCTGTGTAGTCAAGGTGTCGAAATAATGCGAAAAGCTGCTGCAGAACTGGGTCCATGGACTTGGTATATGATACTGAATCGCCAAAAGCTACAAAGGAAGGAGGTGGTGTTTCGCAGACGAGTGCTGGATGGGACTGCGGATGAGTATAGCCGGCACTGGTAGAAGATTGAGAGAGCAGCACTTAGCTAAACCTTGTCTCGTAGGACCGCATGGAGAATGCAAGGACGCCTTACCGTAATTATCCGTTGGTAGGGACCACAAGGTATCCTGTGCTGGTGGCAGTGGTCCGATCCCCGGCTCGTCTTGAAGTCGTTGCAGCAGCAGTGCTCAATATTCATCAGCACAACTAGCTATTAGACAAAGTCTGCATCGGTACCTTAGATACGCGAAACTCACCCACATTCAGGTTGCTTGTGCTTCAAACTGACTATTGCTTTAGCAGACTTGTCGCTCAATGCATTGTATTACTATGTGACGTGCCATTACGGCAACATGGCAGTGCATTCTTGATGTGATCAACTTTATCAAATGTCACTATCACCACTCCCCCTATTGGGTTTATGTACTAGCACAGCCTCACTCATTGGTGAGATACTGTCTGGGCCTCTGCGGCGTTGGACTACTTTAACGTTCTTCGCACATCACTTTCATAACTGTTAGTATTGTGCAGCAGGTTGTCTCAAGCATTCGGCAAAGTGACTACACGGCTTGTACATTTATTTTACCCTTGTTGGCCGTCCGTTGGTCTCACCGGAATTTTTTTTCTCAGCTGTAATTCTCACTGCGGCTGTATACGATCACAGTAAGTAACACATATCTATGTGGATGTATGTATTGTTTCATATTAGACCGCCCTCGATGTTGTCAGTCCTCGCATTCTCGGACAAGCTACGCCCCACGTCCATTTGAAATATACATCAGCATTCGATTGGCTGTGATCGTCATGGGTGGAACACGTCTAGGTCTGTGGCACACTTCCAATTCAACATATGTTCTAATATCGCTGCAGAAAAAGCCCTGGACACCGGTGTCTACACTATTTGTCCTGGTACGGATTCTGACTATCTCCTTGATGTGCCAATATGCTACCCTAACCGTTGTCGACATCTAGGCCCGTTATTTTTGGCTACGTTCTATCCTGTACGTTTGCATCTGCCATAACGTACATTCGTTGGTCACTGATTGTTTTAGAATTTTTGACGTCTGTACAATTTAATTCCTCAATTCTGAGTTTACTGAGCTCGCCCATCTTGACCGAAGACGGAAGCTCCTTCCCTGGCCCTCGAAAGGTAACTATTTTATTTGTTGATAGTCGACAGGGATGCTGAAAGTCACACTTCCAGTAGGCGTATGTGTTCACGCTTCGTCTTCTGCCCATCAATAATGTTAATGGTCGATTCGTCACATTTAGTCAGCCGTGAGGATATCTTTTTTTTCCGATGTTCACTCTGTTCAAGTGCTCTTTGAAAGCGGAATACTTACTATAACTGGCCAATGGGGCAGCTTGATATCCATTGGCGCAGCGGACTGTGAGACTTCGTGTTCCCCTTCGGTGAGATCAGGGACATTGATACGTGTGGTGGTGATGATCGATCATCCTCCGAGCATGGGCGTTGTACAACCGATCAAAGTTCATCCTTCCCTCCTTTCTCACGCTCTATACCATCGTACTCACCATATATTTGGTTGATTACGCTATCGACGACGAGAAGTACATGAGCGCGTCAACTATTTTCCCGGTTATACTCACAACAGGGAGATATCTGCAGTTCTCCAGATCATACAGTGACCACCGTTCAAATGCTTGTTTTTCATTTTGCGGGTTGGAGATCGGTGCTCCAGTGGTTTGGGTCGATTCCGCTACAGTCATTTTCAGATTCATTCTTGGCGCATTGACGGTTTGCTCGTCGTCATTCAATTCACCCACTTTGTACATAACGACAAAGCAATTCCAACTGAAGTGTTACATGAGCCTTCTCACAAGACATGGTGTTTTCTACTTTCGTGTGTATGTCCATTTTTTTCCCCTGGACCATTCCTTTCTTCCTTTCGCTAACAGCATATTATCACCAACAACATCGCGTCTTATTCGATCATTTGCATACTGAACTGCCTGCCGCCCTCCGTGTCACCGATGTGGCTGGATGTCGTGGGTGAAATGGTGCAATGTCTGCCTGCATACGTAATTGCTCCCCGCCTCGTCATGAGCTTGCGGAACGTGTATGCGCAGGACCTTCGGGATAGGCGTGGAAACGACATGGAGGCAGGGTTCGGATTGATGTCGACAACTGGCAGTGACACAGCTTTGAGTGCGATTGTGTTCGCGGTCGTTGTGCAGAACAACGACGGGGAAGAGACGGAAGCTCGCAGCGTGGATAGCTCTGGTGCACGACGGAGGTTGCCTAGTCCGGTCTTTGTATGCCGTGACATGAGGGGCCTTCTTCCTAGTGTGGTGAGACGATGTTATCACATACAGGTTTTTATTGTGCGTGTATGCTTGAAAACATGATGTCGGGGAGTCACCGAGTATTCGTAGGTATAGTCTACGTCGCGGACGATGGGCAGCATGCGAAAGCTTTATAGTCAACGAACCCGATCTAACACCAAGTTCAAAGATGGGAGGAACAGTGCCCGGGGTGAAAGACGTCGCAAATGGGCAGTTGAATGCGCCAGTCGGAACTCAAGCGGGGGGGACAAAGGACGGAACCCGCGATGCTTGTACATTAATGTGGCGGTGCTTGTGTCGTCACCGGACCCAGCGCATCACTTTGGCTCGGAAGGTAATGGTCGAAGTACCATGGTTGGCGCAGCTGCAGAATGGACGCACTTGAGTGGAAAGCGTATGTACGGCATAGGTAACAGCGGGACATGACAACCGTTCCTTCAAAGGACACTGCCATGGTCATTCGAAAGGAATGTTCCAACCTCCAATACTTTAGCGCTGTCCGGGACGAGCACCGACATATCCTTATGTAAAATAAACATAGGACTGAACCCATCGTCCAGGATGGCGGTGCATAGATTCGGTCGAGTCGCAGTGATTAATCTTGGACAAGTAGCGCGTGTGGTCTAGGACGCACGAACAGGCCCAGTAGCAAGTTGGGTGAGTTGCCAGCACCCGCCAGAGACATGGGCAAAGTTTGACACCTCCGGGAGTCCACGTGACGTGAAATGGCAGTCCGTCTGACTCTGACCGTCTCGACGAGGCAGTGTGACCAGCTTTCCGGCGTGTGCCAGGGTTCCGACGGTTGCTCTCCATGCAAACATGCTCGCAAGTTGGGACCTCATGTTCTATTGCCGGGGTCGTGGTTTCACACGCAGTTTCCAACGGAAGCGTCTACCGCGGTGCCGCCTCAACGGGGCATTTTCTACAGCAAGTCGCACTGCTGGCAGCGCATCAGAAATTTCCCACGCAGTATCCATCCTGCAGGAAGGCCAAGACTGTCGTCATTGTTGC
This sequence comes from Boletellus aff. lepidospora, assembly GCA_038094175.1. Taxonomy (NCBI): domain Eukaryota; kingdom Fungi; phylum Basidiomycota; class Agaricomycetes; order Boletales; family Boletaceae; genus Boletellus; species Boletellus aff. lepidospora. The sequence continues at coordinate 5,980 of JBBPTT010000803.1, forward strand.
CGACGGGTCCCGATTTGTCTTTTGGCCAACGCAACTTCTCCCGCGACTTGGCCTTGTACTTGCTGTGCGCGGTGGGTCGGCTGTGGTATGGTCCCTGTGTGTGGGCAATGCGCGTACCTGACCACTTGGGACTCAAATGGGCTTTTCTAGCAGTGCGGCGTGCTCCATCTACTGCGGGCCTTCGATCGTCCGCCAGGCACTCAACGCAACGCGGTGCGCAACGTCCTCACTCTATAAGTGCAGGTGATATTTGTCGGCTGTGTGCAATTCATACCCTCAGAGCGACTGTCTTCTGGTCGTGAAGACCCAGTTTGGGTAGACTGTCACGCACCCCGGCGGTATCACGATGAAGCTTCCCTTCGGTAAATCAAGGAATACTCGGCCAGAGAGTGAGCCAAGGGGTCAAGGTAGGTGCAGAACGCAGTCCTCGGTGGCAGGCCTCCAAAGCGCACGGCCTGCGTCGTTTGTCTCCGGATATCTCTTCTCTGGCGTGCTAATCTTGTTCATCGGATTTAGATGTGTCGGATGAAGCTAATACAATCCTGAATCCGACTCCGAAGAGTAAACCTGGTTTCTGGAAATCGCTCGACTGGAAATTGATGCTTGCATTGCTCTTTCCTGTGACGCTTGAAACGCTTGATTACACTGGTAGGTCATTCAATCGTACCGGCGTGTCGACTTGCACGATGGCTACTCATGCTGTAATCTTTCTTTCTTGGTAGTTGTTGCGACTGCACAGTCACGAATTGCGGTCAGCGGCTCGGCATCTTTCTGCTCGTTTACTGACTCTTTCTGTTGACAAAGTCCGTCTTCGACGCCCTCCCACTCCAAAGGTCAGTTTTTCAGTTTGCATACAAGAAAGCCGAACCGGTATTTATTGCTCCCTCATAACAGCTACATCGGCACTGCATACCTCCTCGCCTCCACCGTCTTCCTCCCGCTGTTTGCCTCTATTGCCGATATCTATGGTCGGCATTTTGGGCTTCAACTCTCGTTGCTGTTTTTCCTTGTGGGTAGCGCAATCAGTACTGGTGCAGAGAATATGCCCATGGTACTCGTGGGAAGGGGGATCGCTGGCATAGGTGCTGCAGGGCTTCTCACTGTACGCCCTTCTTTCCCTGTCGCATCCGTTTACTCACTTGCGAGCACACCTTTTCTCATGTGTCATCTCGGGGGTTCATAGCTTGTTCGAACGGTCATGTCGGACACCGCGTCGCTTAATCAGAACAACATTCAGCAATCAATGTTGTTTTTGCTCTATGCTGCTGGCTACAGTGTCGGGCCTGCGATTGGTGGATTTTTGGTCTCCGCCAACTTTCGTTGGGTATTTGCCATCAAGCGAGTCATCTTTTCCAGAGAGTGAGGTTCACTATCCTCATTTCCATTTCTTGTTCAGCTTGCCGTGCACTGTGCTTGCCATGGTCCTATGCTTTATCTTTCTCCGCAAGCGACCTCCCGTGCCTATTACCAGTGACATTGAGAAATCCCAAATCTATCGTGCACCAATGACGACCACGGTCGGCACCTGGATCTCTAAACTCGCCCTGATTGACTGGGTCGGCACCTTTTTATTCGTCAGCGGTGGTATCCTCCTCTTGCTCGCGCTCAACTGGGGGCCGGACGACAACTGGAAGACTGCACGGGTCATCGTCAACCTCGTCCTTGGCGTGATTTTGATCGTCCTCTGCGTCCTCTGGGAGATTCTCCTCGAGCGTCGGTCGGTCTCACCATCGTCTCCCGTCGGTGCTGGTGAGTCCGGCTACCTCCGGACGAGGTACACAGGCGTGTTCCGCGCTCGATCGATGATCCCGCTGGAGCTGTTCACGTCGTACGACATGTGCGTCGTGCAATACGGCTCGTTCGTCTCCGGTATCGTCATGTTTGTCATGTTTTATTTTGTGGCAATCTTCGCGACCGTGGTGACTGGGCTTTCGCCTGCCCTCTCTGGGATTCAGTTGCTTTATTTCGCACCGGGTCTCGTGCGTGTTTTTTTCCTGCAATGTGCTTTGACGTTTTCGTTTGGTTGACCTTGGAGGGGGTTGAAACAGGGAGGCGGGTCGTTACTCTCGATTCGAATGATCGCAACGTGGAGACAGGTTAGTGTCCGTGTTACGGGCGAGAGACGGCGATCGCTCACCAACCACATCGACGTAGCCGATTTACCCGATCGTGCTCGGGAGCGTCATCATGACGGTCGGGGTGGGGCTGATCCAAATGGCCATGCAACACAACGTCCAAGGCCAAATGAACGGGTGAGCTACAGCCACCCTTCCTCGCGCGTCTGCGAACGCTGTCAACTCATCCCTCCCACGCATAGCTTCATGGCGATGGTCGGTGTTGGCGTCGGCGTGAACGCAATCCCGCTGGCCATCCAAGCGCGCTTCAAGAAACCGAATCACATTGCGATCACGAACGCCATGATAAACTTTGTGCGCGTCCCCGCTCGCTCGTTCTCCAATGCACCCGACTGATTGGCCCTAGTTCCGCGCGTTCGGAGGTACGGTCGGGCTGGCACAATGTTTCACGATCCTGGACGCCAAGGTGAACGCGTACATTGCGAAACAACTGCTCGCAGGCGGGGGCGGCACGCTCTCCCCGGCGGATCTGGGCACGCTTGCGGCGCTGCGCGCCGGTGGAGGGTTGACGTCCTTGACGAGCCTGGACGGGTTTTCTAGCGCGGTGCAGAGGGTGGTGCGGGACGCGTTTCGGGACGGGGTGCGGTGGAGCTTTGTGAGTTTGATCCCTTGGTTGGGAGTCGGATGCGTCCTGTCTGTGTTTTTGAGCCGGATTGAGGATTCGGACGCAGTGGTTGTAAAAGAGCGAGGGACGCCGGAGGGGACGGAAGGCGCGAAGGGCGATGGCGAGGGTGTGAACGTAGGGGAAGGGCGTAGGGAAGAGACGCGCACGGAGACGGCCGGGGACGTCGAGGCTAGCGCAGAGGTCTCGGTACGATGATGACATCGGGGCGGACGGACGTAGGTGGCATTTTATTATTGTCTTTCTTTTCTGTCGTTCGCAGACGGGGGCAGGCACTATTTATTCCTTTTTTTTTGGTGCCTACTTTCCATAATACCCGGTTGGTCTTGATCATGTATGTCATCCACGTACGGTACTGGTACGCTCAGTCCTGTAGCCTAACACTTTGGTGAGGTGGTAGTCACTGACACCGAAAGTCGGTCAAGCACGGCTCGGTCGAGATCAACGCCGTGGCCACGCAATCGCTAGTAAACCTTGCTCTCGCGTCGGGAACTGTCGTATTTCCTCCAGGATGCCGTTACTCACCTGAAATGGCGTTTTGCTTGTACGTCGAAGGCGGCGTGCTGATGGGCCCGTTGAGATATAATCCACCCTGGTTCTCCCCCAACCTGATGTGCAGGTCCAGAGCATCGGGATGTCGGTCCAGGGAAACGCCCACGAGCGGGAGGAGTCTGGCAAGTCAATTTAACGTCACTGGGCCACCTCGGGCTGTATGGCACTGGTTGAATTCAGACCAGTCAGATACTGGTGACGCTTGCGCTATTCAAGCGGCGGTGGACGCCTTTGATGACCCATGCGATGCCAAGATAATTGGGCAAGTGCGACCAGAGTCGATGACAGAGAGGGGAAAGCTTGCCCATACAGGTCCAGACGGTGAAGGTGCTGGTGGTCATGGTGGTCATGTGGGACGGCTCTTGCCCGTTACATCACGCCCGCATCTCTGATCTGGCCGTGCTCCGAGCACCTGGCCTGTCGTAGCGAGTCGGGTCATAACCTCTGGTAGCGGTCACTTGAGCAGACCCTACATACCTTGTATCATGTACAACTTGCATGGAAGCTTCTCTTGCCACCTGAGACGCTTGTAGGGCGTTGTCCGAGTTGCGTGGTACGCACCTCCCACCCAGTTAGTTGTCGCGTCTAATCATAGACGGCACCCGTGGAGCATCACACGTAAAAGATGACGAGGAGATGCGCTACTGATGTGTACAGATGATGTCTCAACGCATATGCATGGCGTCTGTGACAAAAGCGCTAGCGTGACATGGCAGATGGAGCTGCCGTGCGAGGCCCGCTTGGAAATCACGTGCAGACCAAGAAGCCGGCCAGGCCGACAAGTTCCCACACACCCTTATCTTCGCGTCAAGGCTGTCCTTTACGTTCGCCACACTCCAATGCACACGCTCCACCCTCAGAATAAGCTTACGGTGTAGCTCAAACGTCGTGGAAGAAAGAGAAGGGGAAGGGGGGAAATAGATGTCAACGTGGACTGTACGTGTGCCCCCCCCTCCTATGCCGGCGCCGAGACCAGCTGCTCGACGATCGCCACCGCCTCGTCAAACTTGGCCCTTTGCTCCTCCGTCGGAGCCGGACTTCCACCACCCGCGTATGAGCCCGTTGGCACGTGCTCCCCAGGGTTCGCCTGCACCACGATGCTCGTGTTCCGGCCGTACAGGTCCTCTGCACCGGGATACTGCACCGGCAGGCCATCGAGGAGCTGGAGGAGCCTGGTGAGCTGCTCTACGTAGTCGGCCACGTTGAGGTCTTTGGTATTGGGCGGGAGAAGAGAGGGGGTGCCGTGGGGACGGGTCTGGCTTGTGACGGTCAAGGTGTCGCCGTTCGAGCGGCGGGTGAGGGTGAAGATCGCGTTGGGCGTGGGCGGTGCGAAGCCGCCTGTGATGCCTAGATAAACGGGGCAGGCGTGATCAGAACGGACGACAGGGTGAGAGAGAAGAAATAGCTTGCCATTCTGCACGAAGATGGTGAAGTTGTCGATGGTCATGCTGGTCGGCTGGAGAGACGGGAATCAGATAGGGCTGACTTATAGGGATCTCCTGCCGGGGCAGTGCAGCACAATCGCGACGTGGTCGCCATATAGAGCTTACCCGTTCGAGGTGGGGAACCGTAGATCAAACTGCGAGCGACCTCTGCGGTGGACCGTCCGTTCCGAGCAAGCACCAAGTCACAATCGCAACTGGGATACGACCATCACGATGGCACCTTATGGAATCCTGCGTCGTCCGGACAGTGCGACAAGACACATATCCGGTGCAATTTGGCCCAAAGTACAAAGGCTAATCACAGCCGAACAAAGAAGCTCAGCCCCGCTTGGATGAAAAGAACACTGCTGGGCATGTCCATCAGTCCCCTATCAATGAACACGGGGAGAAATCAAACTGAATCAATAAACTTGCCACCCGGACAAACACCGGGTCTCCGGGCTCACCCAGGACCCGCATCAGCATACGGAGACGACAGAGTCCTGGGTGAAGCGACTATTGCGCGAGTTGTGGCCGTCCGTGGTGGTGTCCGACGTCCAAGTTCATTGTTCTCCCACTTCATGCTACAGGCCCGCATTTATGTCAAGGACGCAAAGGATTTCGTGGACACCTATTCCTCGTCGTACGCGCCCTCTCTCTCTCTCTTTTTGTTCTCATTCGCACCCCCGACCGTGTGCGTGCTCGCACGCCTAGGCCGGACGTCATTTCGTTTGTGGCGGCAGGCCAGGGAAAGCCGAGTGCAGACACCGGCTCGAACGACCTACCAGAGGTGGAGTTCGAGATTGACAAGACCCGAAACAAGACAGACATTCCGAGACCCACCGCTGGGTCCACGTCACCTGCCACAGTGCGCAGCACGCCGAAAAGCCGTTCGAGTTATGTTTTGCCATGGGAAACGGCGAGCTGACGATGGCACGCGTCACCCAGGCGCGCTGCGTCAACTCCTAGTTTGCGTTCCCGTTGGCGTGTCATACTGCGCTGGGCGACGAGTCGACCCCGGACGAGGTTCTCCGTCTCGCAACTGGTATGCAAATTGCAGGATTCGACGGAGTGATGGGCACTCGGTGGAGGGTCGACGACTCCGCTGTGCACCAGGTGGTCACTCCGACGAGCACACGTCCAATTGGCCAGTGGTTGACTTTGAGCATGCAGCTGTAGCCCTGAACACGGCTATGTTGAAGACCGCCGAGGAAGTGTCGTTGGAGAAGCGAGTCGTGTTTGTCCACATCGGAATGACACCTTCATCTGACGTGGGTGCCTGCCCTGCAGACGCCTCGGTTCAGATACCGGTTGTTATTTGTTTCAGATATGTCTTTCATTCAAACATACATTGTGTGTGTCCTAGCGAACCTGTTGGTACCGTGTCTGCGTTGTATGTGCATGTCTGATCTCTTTGTTTGATCCGGGTTGCCTACTGCGCGATACGTACGGGATTTTGCGCGTAGTTCTTTTACGTCTGGATACGCACCATATCCCATTTTGCACGATCTCCTCATCTTGGTGTCAGAATCCGGATACAGCACGATACCACGGTCTATCCACTTTGCATTAGGAGCTGGTAGAGGACAAGTCACACCGACACTCACCATCCCGACGCCAGACCGGCACGTTCTTCACGCTCATACCGGTGACAAGTAGAGGACTCGTGAACGCAGAGACGAGCGGCGCACAAGCGACAGATGATATCCACCGACCCCGATCCCGAACGTACGAGGCTAAGAGACTTTCGTCCACGACGTGTGTGCGTGTGAACTTGCTGAGACGTGCGACGGCGTTGCCTTCTTCTGCGCTGCGCATGTCGCCGCCCATGCGTCCAAACGGTCTTCCGGACAGAACGAAACGCCCGTGCGTTGGGCGTTTCGGTCTCCCTCCCAATGGCGCACCCCGCGGCATCGTGCCACCCCGGAACGACTCGGAACCGGTTACTGGAGAAACGTCGGTGATCGTTCTCTTTTGCCCTTTGCAGACTTGTCGAGCGCGACGGTTCCGCCAGATCCTTGGCAGGTCGGATCACGAGAACCCCGGGTAAACTGGAACAAGAGGGTTTGCACATGGCGTTTGCAGTTCCATAGCAAAAAAAACAAACAAACAAACAGGCGGAACGCGAGTCGAAACGAGCCGTCACTGATCGCATGCCAGAAGACACGTACGAGGGACGCGGGGCGCGTGCGCGTTCGGCAAGTATGGTATATCCGGAGGCATGTGGGTCATACTGGCACGACGGACCAAGGTCGAGTGCGCGCCAGCGAAGACCAGTGCGACGACGACGACCCGACGCGATCTTGGGGTTCTTGTTCGCCAACGTGGGACCGTCTTGGACGCGCATGCGGCCTCAACAAGGTCCCTTCGAGCCGTCGGTCTGCGCGGACCTAGATCCTTGTCGAGGCTGACGGCGATCCGGGGTATGTCAGTTTTCCCTCTTCACACTGAACATGGGTGAGCCCACTGAGAACGTCCCCCCCAAAAAAAAAAAAACACGTACGAGCTGTCGTCCGAGTTCCGGGCCAGCGACGGCACGGAGTCGTGACCGTTGCCAAACGTTTAGCCGCCAACCATGCGGGACCGGCCCCACACCCCGGCCCCACATCCACCTGCCGGCGGCTACGCATGGCACCGAGCGGAAAGTGGGTCTGCGGAACAGAACGCGTCGTCAAGGCGCACCCACCCTCCAACGCGCATCCACGAAAAATCCAGCGCAACAAGCACCGCGGGCGGCCGTTAGAATTGCGAGGCAACAGGATTATCCCAGGACGTCAATGGTGTGATTGCCATTGCCACATGCCATAGAGTTACAAATGTTGGGCACTACGGGAAAGTGGAGGCGTGCACGTCATGGCATCTCTATCTATACGATCCACCCGTCGCCCACTTTCTTTTTTTCTTCTGGGGTATGCACTGCCAGAACACGTAGGTGGTATCCAAGAAGGAGAAAGAAAAACGCGAGAAAAAGGCCAGGAGTGAGAAAAGTGTCAAGAACAAGCACAGTTCAAAACATGCAAGTCAGGGTAGTAGAATGGGGGGAATAAAACTGGTAACATATGTATCATCGTCAACATCCAGGTATCACACATTTCCCCCCCAACAAAAAGAGAGAGAGAGAGAGATAAATAAAAGGAGCGTTTTGTATCATCCCCGTCCGTCCTCATGTGTGACAAAAAAAAGAAAAAGAGAAAGAGAAAAGAAAATCCCGGACGTCGGATATTTATCATACACAACGACAACCTGCCAATCAGTCACGTCAATCAATGCCACAGATCGGCAGTCCCAGGGCAACGCACGTACGCACCAAAAAAAAAAGAGCGAGAGAAAGAAGAGCTTCTAATTTTTTCATCGTCACCCATGCCACCTCAACAAGCCCTTGAGCGCCGCCTTGAATCGCGACTCCCCGCTTGCACTACCGCCGCTCTTGGATTTTGACCCACGATCAACCGCCGTCCTAACGCCGACATTGTTTCTCACCCCGGCGTCGTCAAAAAGCTTGTCCGCGAAATCACCACTGCTCGAAGGCGCCGACCGTGGCCGGCTCCGCTTCCTCGCCTTGGGCGGTAACGCCACCACCTCGCCCCGCGTCCCCATCGCCGTTTTCGACCTGTACTGTGTCTGGTGGTGGTCGTACTCGTTGGCGTTCGCGTTCAAAACCGGCGTGGACCGCATATACGACGCCGCGGACGCAGGCACCGTCACGAGCGGGACCGTAAACATCGGGTGCATCTCTGGTTCGCCATCACGACGCGTCAAACAGACCGGGGGCGACATCGACCGCCGCGCACCACACACCGCACATTCGTGGGCCTCCTCTCCCTTGCCTCCCTCTTGCTCCCGTTTCTCTCCCCCCAAGGGCGTCAGTGGCGACGGCGTGGTCGGAGAAGGCGACGTCGAGCGCGAGGTGGTCGCAGACGACACGCTCGAGGCCGGCACGATGCTAAACGAGGCGTATGACGCGTCCGTCTCTGTCTCCGTCTCCGTCGAGCTCGCCGTGCCCGGGCGCGGCGAGCTAGGACCCAACAGGTTCAACGGTCCCGGACTTGACCGCACGCGCACGGGCCCTCGTTCGCCCTCTTGCACCCCCTCGCGTGCGTCGTCCGCTGCAGAACGCACCAACGAACTCTGGTGCACGCACGTATGCCGTGGCGTCGGCGTCGTCTTCGTTTCGGGCACGCTGCCTGCCAGGTCTTCCTCGTACGTGTCGGCAAACGACTCCTTGAGCGTGGACGGCCTAAACACAAATGGTTCCCCGCCACCATGACCAGCCGGGCGGGCAAGCAAAGGGGTACGCGGAGGACCGCTCGACGTTGACGTTGTCGTGGTGATCAAGCTGGGCGTCGAGTAACCTCTGCCGTCCCAGATGCCCTGTTCGAGTCCACCACTGCCAGCCACCGATACCTCCTTTTCCTGCGCGTTCAACCGTCGCAACATGGGCACCGTGGCTGCTTTCGTGCCATGTCCCGTCATCCCAGACAGACCGCCCGACGAGGCGAGCGTCGTGAGATCGTAAAAGGGTGGCTGCGGCGCAGGCGCTGTCGCCGTCGTCATGAGGGTGGTGGTGCTCTCGCTTGCCTGCGTGATCGTGTGGATGCTCGTGGAGGTGCTGTCCGAGCCGGTGCGTTCAATCTGCTTTGCGCCCGCCGCTGTGGATGGGAGGCTGGGGCGTCGGTCCAGAGAGAGGTCTACGACCGAAGCAGGGAGCGTGTTCGACTTCTCGCGCTTGCAAGCACGGGGAAAGGTGGCGGAGGGAAGAAAGGAAAACGTGGATCGACGGTGCTTGGACACGGCCGGGGTCGAGTGGGTCGGTGTTGTGGGAGCATCCGAAGGCGCCTTCTTGTTCGGCGAACCATCGGACTTGATGAGTTTCTTCGAGTGCTGAGGCGCCTCGACGGACGGCGGCGCAGGAGTGGTCTTGTGGTTGGTGCTGGCGACGGCGTTTTCGACAGGCTTCTCGCCCGCCCTGCCAACATCACCCGAGGGCTTGGACTTCCACGGTAGCAGCGATGACGGTCGGCGTTCGGGTGCCTGCGCTGGGACCGGCGCGGTTGGGTTCGCTTCCTTGCTCGTCCGGCGCGACTTGGTTAGCTTGCGTCGCCGCTGGACGGGCGAGGGCGACACCTCGACCGTGTCCGAGATCCGCACCACGCGCACGTTGCGTTTCTGAGGGTGCTCCTTGCCCCCGCCCGCTGTGCGAACGAGCGTGGCGGAGAGGTCATCGAGACTCTGCGTGTGCGTGGCCGCCCCCTCGCCCTCGCGTTCGGTCGCGTTGGTGCCCTCGGGGTCGACGTCGTAAAAGAGGGTGTGTCCGCTCCCTTGGGACACCATCGAGAGACGGTGTGCCGGTGCCGCTGCGCCGTTGGTTTCGGTGTTCGAGAGCCCGTTCGGGGTGGTGCTCTCCTGAGAGAGATGGTTCATGGCTTCGAGGAGGCTCAGACGGGTGGCACCATTGGAGAGACGATCGGGGTAGGACTTGCGACGGCCCGGACGGGCAGAACGAAGGCGGGCGGGGAGAGCACTTGGATCATCTGCGGATGCGTCTGCGCCTGGGGTGCGGGGAAAGACTAATGGGG
>JBBPTT010000804.1:0-16276 GCA_038094175.1 Boletellus aff. lepidospora
CCTTACAAAAGCAAAGTTTTATAGGAGTTTCTGTAATCAATGCACAAAAATGCTACTTTCCAAGGCTGATATCTCAAAAACCATACAGGGGATCCCTCCAATTTTTTGTAGCCATGTTTGGATTAACAATGGCTACATTTTCTCTGAAATGGTTGAGTTCTGAAACCCAGTATTTTCAGAGGTTAAAATGACACCCTTTTGTATTTCGCATCTAGAGCATGCACACTTGGATATTTTAATTTATATATCTGGAACATCTTTTACAGAACTAAGTTCTCTACATTTCACTCCCTAACATCTTTAGATAGTATTGTGTTGTTATTGAGATATCAGTCAATTACTGGTGTACAATATAATATTGAGACACTGTATGTTCAATGAAGTTAAGGTCTGGAAGCTGACCTAGCCAACTCAGACACTTGATTCCATGAGGGTCAAGCCAATCTTGAACTGTTGTAGAGAGTGCTTGGAGTTATTATCTTGTTGTAAGATGGTGCTTTTCTTAGATATCTCTAAACTCTCCATACTTGGAAGCAGATGATCCTCCAAGATTGAGACATATTGCTCAGCATTCATTTTATACTCCACCTCTCTCAGAATATCCACATGATTATAGCCCACATATCTCCAAATAATTGGAGAACCTCCTGCAACTGTTATAAGAAATGCTATGGCCTGGATGGCTAGACAACAGGAGTGGTCCTTGATGAGTTTTTCTTCACCTTCTCAATATGATTGTTCCACTGTTTACTCTGCAGATGGCCATATTCCCTTTGGGGATTACTCCATTCTTGTTTCCCCATCTTTTTCCCTTGATCTAGACCTGCCCATTCCCTTGTTCCAATGATGGTAGTTATGTGTGTCCAATTCCTCTTAAAGAACACTTTCTCCTCCAGTGATTCTCTTGCATCACCTTGTGTTCCCCTTTCACCAGATACAGTCACTGTACAGAGCCCATGTAGTCAAATTTGAAGACAATCTCAACCAGCCTGCATGTTTTTTGTTTGATGTTACCTGATGAGCCTGAGTTGGGCCCAAGAGGGTTTGGACAGACACAAGGGTAAGACTTAAGGATTATTATGGTTGAGGTTGGCATCAGGCCCACAATGGTAGGGATACATGGGACCTGAGATTGTCAAGCAGGCCTATGGTGGTGGGCAATCCAATTTGATGGAGGTTGGCACTGGTCCTGCAGTGGGAGGGGCCAGTTGTACTTGAGATTGTCAGCTGGGCCCATGGTGGTGAATGAAGGAGTTGGACCAAAATTGGCACCAGGCCTGCAGGGATGGGAAATGATGGGCCTTGGGATTGTTAAGTGGGCCTAAAGCAGTGGATCAGGACATTTGACGGAGGTTGGCACCAGGGCCACAGGGATGGAGAGTGCCTGATGGTGACATCCAGGCCTGGCCAGGTGATGGCCAATGGCAGCTGAGGTTAGCCTATGGGCCCAATGGGGGGTGCCTGAGTGGGACATCTGGGCCCAGCTGGGTGATGACTGAGGGTGGCTGAGGTTGGCCCATAGGCCCAATGAGGATTGCCTGGCAGTGACATCTGGGCCTGACTGGGCAATAGCCAAGGGTGGCTGAGGTTTGCCTACAGGCCTGATGGGGGTGCCCAAGGGGGACATCTGTGCCTGACAGGGTGATGACTGATGGTAGCCAAGGTTGGGCTATGGGCACAATGGGGGATGCTTGAGGGGGACATCTGGGTCCAATAGAGTGATGACTAATGGCAGCCAAGGTTGGCTTGTAGGCCCAATGGGGATTGCCTGGCAGTAACATCCAGGTCCAATGGGGTGATGACTGAGGTCAGCCAAGGTTTGGCTATGGGCACAATGGGGGTTACCCAAGGAGGCCATCCAGGCCTGATGGAGTGATGACCAATGGTGGCCAAGGTTGGGCTATGTGTTATGATCTTTTCTCTTTCTTTGTCATTCTTCCTCATTTGTATTGAGTCCCTATGCCATGCAGGCCCATATGGCCTGTTCTCTTCTTCTTTTAGTTATATTCTCTTCATCTTTGGACTGCATTCCACTTTGATACAGATCCTCTCAGATCTTGCACCTCAGTTACCCTTTGTTGGTTCCTAGCTGTGCTAGGACAGCTTTCACTTACTTCACTCTTTCTACAACTGAATGAGTAAGGAGCATGGTGTGTCTTTCTCCAAGATGTGGTATGATTGCATGGCTGATCCCAACACCCCCTCCTCTGAGAAAACCTTCAAGGCCCTCACCAAAAACTTCAAATCCATGTTCTTCCCTTTCAACATCAAGACCACCACTTGCCTCAAACTCTCCTCCCTCCATCAGAAACCCACCAAAAATAATGACAGATTTCAGAAATATATCACAGATTTTCAAAACCTTGCTGCCAAAGCAGGCATCTCCGATGATGCCACCCTTATCCATATGATCACTAGAGGCCTTGATCAGCACATCACCACCCTCATCCTTTCAATGTTGACCCTCCCTACTACCATCAAAGACTGGATTGAGAAAGTGAAGACCTTCTATGCTCAAGTCACTCGCATCAATGCCTTGAAGAAGGGACATTCCCAGCCCTCCTTCTTCTCCTCCACTCACACCACCAACCTCACCTCTCCAGACCTGAATGCAATGGATGTTGACACTCTCAGAGTAGGGAAGCTCACTCCAGAAGAATAGGCCTGATGTTTCAAAGAAGGCTGCTGCCTTCAGTGCAGGAAGAAGGAGCACAATGCAGAAGAATGCACCACCTTCTCTGCTCCTTTCAGACCCTCTTGCCCCCACACCCAAGTAGCTGCTGCCTCAACCACTCTAACTCCAGCTCTTTCCCCAGTTGCCTCTCCCCCTCCCTCTGCCCTCAAGTCCTATATGTCCCAGCTTCACTCTACTGGGAAAGATGAAGGAGAAATTCTTCGAATGCTTAAACTTTGCTTCAAACCTGAAGAGATGGAAGTAGACACTTTCACTTCAGATTTTTAAATAGGAAAGCCACCTCAATGTCATCCTTCTCTCATGTACTTGTAGGACTACAGAATGAAAGAACTATCCATCTCCCCATTCACCTACAAACTCAATCTCAAATCATCAACACCATTGCTCTCATTGATAGTGGAGCAACTGGTAACTTCATTGACACCAGTCTTGTTCCCTCCCTTCAATCTGGCATCCATCACATGGTCCAACCTCTCACTGCTTCCAATGTGGATGGCACTCCAAACTGCAAAGGAATCATTAAATTCACTATCTCTGCTAAAGCTATATTCCCCTCATTTGCAGAAGACATCAAATTCATGGTCACTTCACTTGAAGAGAGAAAGGTCATCTTAGGGACCACCTAGCTGAAGAAATGAAATCCTGACATCAATTGGATCACCAAGACCATCACTCTCCACTTGTCCTCCCCCCATTCCATTGACAAACTCACACTCTCAATCCAACTCACCCAACAAGAAGCCCTGAAGGAACAGGAAGTCCCCACCTGGTGTAAGGAATATTCTGACATCTTCTCCAAAAAGATGTTCAGTGTTCTCCCTCCTCATTGCCCATATGACCATGTAATTGAGCTAAAACCCTCTTTCATCCTGAAAATTGCAAAGGTATACCCTCTCAATCCTGCTGAAAAGGAAGCCTGCAAGGCTTTCATCAAAGAAAACCTCAGGACCAGTTGAATCATTCCTTTGAAATCCTCCCAAGCTTCACCCTTCTTCTTCATCCCAAAGAAAGATGGGACTCTCTGCCCTTGCCAAGACTATCAATATCTTAATGAGTTCACTATTTGAAATGCTTACCCTCTCCCTCTTATTTCAGACCTCATCAACAACATGAAGGAATCCATGATCTTCACCAAACTTGACATTTACTGGGGATATAACAACATTTGTTTTCAGGAGGAGGATCAATGGAAAGCTGCCTTCATCACCCCTCTTGGACTCTTTGAACCCACAGTTATGTTCTTTGGTTTTAATAATGCACCCCCCACCTTCCAAAGTTTCATGAATCATATCTTTGCTGATATCCTTGCAGAAGGATGGTTAAAAATCTACATGGACAATATTGGCATCCATACCAAAGATGACCTTGACCTCCACCATGAACAGACTCTTCAAGTCTTCCAATGACTTCACGACCATGGTCTATCCCTCAAAATCACCAAATGCTCCTTTGACACCCCAAAGATGGAATACTTCAGCATGATCATTGGTCAAGGACAGGTTGAGATAGATCCAGTTAAACTAACTGCTATTGCAGACTGGAAACCCCCAACCTGTCATATGCCGTTCCAGCACTCCGGTCCTCCGATCCCATCTCCGCTACAACTCCGATGCGATCTCCTTCAAGACGCATCCCCTGACCTCTGGACCCACGTGACCATTCCCTTTTATGTACTTCCTTGTATTCTGACAGGCTGTGCCACCTTCCGATATTTACATTATAGTTTACTCAGCCTCCATTCTTTAGCACCGCAGTCCGTCACTCTGCTCACTACGGTGCACAGCTCTGGTTACTCCTTACCCGTATTACAAATCCGTAGTTTTCCCTCAGTATATAAATCGTAGATACTCGATCATGTACCCCTCAGTCTGAATATCGACTAGGATACCCTGGTGTTCCTGACCTCTGCCTCCGACCATCCTCCTATTAACTCCGAGTTCCCCATCCCCAACTCCGCTACTCCGACCTCCGACCCCTAAGGGCCCGAACGTAAGCAAGGGCACGACACATAAGTCCTGCGCCAAGGCCCACAACCCCGACCCTCAGACATCCCTCCGGAGCACCGGAGACCCAGTCCTAACACAACCTCAGTCAAAGGCATTTGCAGTTTCCTGGGGTTTGCAAAATTTTATAGGAAGTTCATCCCTAATTTCTCTAATATTGTTGCTCCCCTCATTCTTCTGACAAAAAAGAATGAACCTTGGCTCTGGACCTCTCTCCAGGAGAAAGCCTTCTCCATGTTGAAGTCCTCTTTCTCCTCTACCTCTGTTCTGTTGCTCCCTGACCCCTCTAAACCATTTTCCTTGATGACTGACACCTCCCTCCTCACAGCTGGAGCAGTTCTCCTCCAGGCAGACATCAATGGTGACCTTCATCCCTGTGCTTACTTTTCTAAGACCTTCAACCCTGCTGAGCAGAACTATGACATTTATGACAGGGAACTTCTGGCAGTCATCCTTGCCCTTCAGGAATGGCATCATTACCTCCTCAGAACCCCCCACTCTATCACCATCCTTACTGACCACAAGAACCTCTCATACCTCAAGGACCCTCATAAACTCTCTTGTTGACAAGCTAGATGATCTCTCCTCCTTCAGGACTTCAATATCACCTGGAAAGTCACTCCAGGGACACAGATGGGCCCTGCCAATGCCCTCTCATGGGGAGATTCTGTAGATACCTCACTCAATAACATTACCCCAATCCTTCCCAAACCTACTGTCATCTCTGCTTTTGATCTCACCCTTGCTAACAAGATCTCAGCTTCCTCTCCCTTGGATCCCATCATCCTTCAAGCAGTTAATGCTCTCAAAGAGGGTTCTCCCCTTTTTCCCTGCTCCACCCTCTCTGACTGGTCCTTCCATGAAGGGAAGTTATACTTTTGAGATTGTCTCTATGTTCCCCTGGAGGCTCACTCTGACCTCCTTCACTCCCTTTATTCCTCCCCCACCTCAGGCCACACTTGACAATTTCACACCAAGGTTCTGGTGGAATGTGACTACTGGTGGCTGGGACTAGCCACCTTTGTCAAGAACTTTGTGGCTGGTGGTGCTGTTTGCCAGCAGTTGAAGGTCAACACCCATCCCACCTCTTCTCTCCCCTTTAAGCAAATCTCCATTGACCTCATCACTGACCTTCCGCTCTCCTCTGGCTTTGACTCTGTCATGGTCATGGTTGACCATGGCCTTACAAAGGGGGTAATTCTACTCCCATGTCTCAAAACCATTGATGCCACAGGTGTCACTCAATTATTTTTTGACAATGTCTTCAAATGATTTGGACTATATGATTCAATTATCTCTGACAGAGGCCCCCAATTCACCTCAGCTTTTACTGAAGAACTTACAAGACTTCTCCAGTATGATCTTTGTCTCTCCACAGCTTACCATCCCCAAATGGATGGTCAAACTGAACAAATGAATCAAGAACTTGAAACATATCTTTGCATCTTTTGTTCCAACAATCCCCTAGAATGGACTAATTATCTGATGACTGCAGAGTTCCACCACAACTCTGTACCACACAGCTCCACCTGTTACAATTTTCTCCCTTTCTTTCCATATATATCTCATTTCTATTCATTCTCTTCATCAGGCTGGTCCACTTATCTTCTCTACTCACTTTGATTACTTCTTATTTGTCTTTGGTCAATTCTCCTGTGATATCCAAGTCATCTCAGATTATTACCCTTAGTTACAACTCATACCTGGTTCTTGCTGTGCATTGATGGTCTCAGCTTACCTTATCATTCCACTATGTTTTATAGGCTTCAATGCTGACTCATCTTTGCCTATATATACCATAGCTACACATGTATCTTCCTCACTCTTGTTCTGCACAATACTATGCAGTCTCTTGTTGCTCCTCAGTGCCCCTCAGTCTCTTAAGTCTAAAGCCTTCAGTCTTCCTAGACCTTGCTTGCCACTTGTTCTCCTAGGTAGAAGGGATGCTGTGACCTCTTCATGAGAGTCTGCCCCTCTACAGGTTGCTTGAATGACATGAGAGTGCATTCAGCATAACAAAAGAACAAGAGTCTCCCTTGCCCCTCCTCTCTAGGAGCAGGGCCACCCTAGCACAACGTCTCACCCTTGGTGCACCCTTAGACCCCCCTCCAACTCAGAACCCAAGGAAACCCCTCAGCACACCTCCGCCTTGTCCAACTCTCCCTGGACCAATCCCTTTGCACACCTTGCCCCCAAGTCCCTAGCCCACTCTCTCAGGAGAGTCACAGGATCATCCTCAACCAACCCAGTCCATTGCCAGCTCACTCAGTCACCAGCACTTTCCCAGCTAAGCCTAGGTCCCCCTTCACCTAGACCACTCACCCCAACACCCACAGTCACCCCCCCAGCACCTGTCCTTGCCCTCCCTGTACCCCCAGCAATCGCTCTCCCAGCTCTGGCACCCCCAGTACCACCTCCAGCACACCCCATTGCTCCAACACTGCCCCCAGTACCCATGACAACCACTCAACCCAAGCTTAAGGCTGCCCTCCCCCTCAACTTCTTGGGGGAGCCTAGCGAGTCCATCCGATGGATCAAGGCCATGAAGGCCTACTTTCAGATCAATCCTACCCAGTACTCCTCAGACAAAGCAAAGATCATGACCACCCTTAACCAAATGAGCAAGGGGTGTGGTGTGTCATTCTCAGAAATGTGGTACAATCAGATGGCTGACCCAACCATCTCCTCCACCAAGAAAACTTTTGATAAACTTGCATCCAACTTTGAATCCATCTTCTTCCCCTTTGATATCAAGACCACCGCCTGCCTCAAGCTCTCCTCCCTCCATCAGAAATCTACCAAGACTGATGATGGATTCCAGAAATACATCATGGATTTCCAGAATCTAGCCATGAAAGCAGGCATCTCAGACAATGCCACCCTCATTCATATGATAACTGGAGGGCTAGATCAACACATCACAAATCTAATCCTTTCAATGTCCACCATCCCTGACACCATCAATGGATGGATCAAGAAAGCAAAGTCCTTCCATGCCCAGGTCGCTCACATCAATGCATTGAAAAGAGGAAACCACCAATCTCTCTTCTTCTCTTCCACTCACACCACCAGTACTACCTCTTTAGACCTGAATGCTATGGACATTGACAACCTCAGAGTAGGGAAGCTCACTCCAGAAGAACAGGCCTGGTACTTCAGAGAAGGTCAATGCCTCTGATGCAGAAAGAAAGGACATAATGCGGGAAAGTGTACCACCTTCTCAACTCCCTTCAGACCCTCTCACCCTTGGGAATCAACCATTGCCACCACCACCACCAGTACCTCAGTCACCTCCTCCACCACCCTTCCTCCAGTAACACCCTCTCCCCCCTCTGCTCTAGAATCTTATATGTCCCAACTTCACTCTACTGGGAAAGATGAAGGAGAAATTCTTCAAACAATGAAACTTTGCTTTGAACCAGAGGAGATGCAGGTAGATAGCCTTGCCTTGGGTTTTTAAATAGGGAAGCTGCTTTGACATTATCCTTCCCTCATGTACTTGTAGACAAACCAAATGAAAGAACCTGTTACACTGAGCAGATACTTGAGCAACCTGTGAATGGGGCAGACTCTCACAAAGAGGTCAACAGCATCCCAAACACCTAGAAGAGCAAAGGATCTTCCTGACAGAGACAAGGAACAAGGCTAGGACTCAGAAGAGGATTCTGAGGACTCAAGGGACACAAGATATGCATTGTATTGTGTAGAGCAAGAGTGAAGAAAATACATGTAGGACTAAAGGTATATATAGGCCGGATGTGTAAGCAGAGAAGCCTATGGAATCAGGAAGAAGGATGACAAAGGAGGAAACTACCATCAAGGTACAGGAACAGTAGTTAGGTAGATAGATCCGAAAGGATTCAGATTGAAGAAGAATAAGGGCCAAAGATAAAAAAGATAAGTATATATGAGGAAGAGAAAAGGCCGTAGGTGTTACAATTTTCTCCCTTGCTCCTCATATCTACCTTGTCTCTATTCTTTCTCTCCATCGCACTGGCCCCTTATCTTTTCCAAGCACTTTGATCATTTCCTATTTGTCTTTGGTCCATTCTCCTGTGTTATCCGAGTCATCTTGGATTACTTCCCTTAGTTACCTTTCGTACCTGGTACCTGCTGTGCTTTGATAGTAGTAGCTTACCTCATCGTTCTACTATGTTCCATAGGCTTTGATGATGACTCATCTTCACCTATATATACCTTTACCATTCATGTACTCTCTTCACTCTTGTTCTGTGCAATACAACATAGTCTCTTGTCGCTCCTCTAAGTTCCTCAGGTCCCCTCTGAGTCTAAAGCCCTTGATCCTTTCAGATCTCATTCTCCCCTTGTTCTCCTAGGCAGTCAGGATGCTGTAGACCTCTTCATGAGAGTCCACCCTGCTGCAGGTTGCTTGAATGACATGAGAGTGCATTCAGTGTAACAGTAGGGGCCAGCACATTGAAGAGACTCAATACAGATAAGGAAAAGGCAGGATGAAAGGGAAAAGATTATAACATTACCCCTCTCATACAGTCGAACCCCAGGTTCAACCAAAGAAACTCCTCCTCCAAAGATTGAGGTAGCCTGTTCAGGAGTAAAATGTTCAAACGGACAGTTGCTAATGGTGTGACTGTTACGATTCTTTCCCTCGCCCCACGTATCTTCCTCGTCTCTATTCTTTCTCTCCACCGTGCCAGCCCCCTTGTCTTTGCCGAGCACTTCGACCACTTCCTATTTGTCTTCGGCCCCTTTTCCTCTGTCATCCGAGTCATCTCGGATTACTTCCCTTAGTTACCGATTGTACCTGGTACCTGCTGCGCTTTGATAGTAGTAGCTTACCTCATCGTTCCTCCACGTTCCATAGGTTTCGCTGATTACTCAGCCATGCCTATATATACCTTTAGTACACTTGTCTTTTCCTTACACTTGTTCTACGCAATCTTACGCATTCTTGTGTCGCTCCTCAGTCCTCGAGATATCTCTCGAGTCCCTCGTCCCTCTAGTCCTTAGTCCTCGAGTAACCCTCGAGTCCCTTCGTCCTCCTTGTTCTCCTAGGTGGTTAGGACGCTGAGACCTCTTCGTGAGAGTCTGCCCTTCCACAGGTTGCTTGAACGACACTCACAGTGCATTCAGCGTAACACCCCTGGACTAAGTCCTCTACAGCACACACACTTCCTCAAGCACACATCTCGCTACTTCATCACAAGTGGACGACTCTGGTATAAAGAGCCACAAGGTCAGCACCAGCTTGTAGTATCCATCACTGACCAATCCTGCATTCTCCACTCCTTGCATAATGACTTAGGTCACAGAGGTGTCTACCTGACAACCCACGTGATCACCGATCAACTCTGGTGGCCATCCCTACATGAAGACATAGCTTGGTTCATCAAAACGTGTCATCAATGTCAAGTCTGGTCCCTCAAGAAAGTTGTCATCCCACCAACAGTTGCCATGTCTGCACTATTATTCCATAAAGCCTACGTCGATTCAATGCACATGCCAATGGCACAAGGCTACTCATACATTGTACAAGCACACTGCTTGCTCACAGGATGGCCAGAATGGCACAAGCTCAAGTCTGAGATGGAATGCACGATTGGTGTTACACTTGTGTGGAATTATCCAGCAAGGTCAGAGGTTCGACGTCTAGTCTAGAACCAATGAAAGCAACTAGTCAAGCGCACACTCAAAGTGTAGTGCGAAGACACGCAGAGGGAATCTCTCTAACTGCAAAGAACAGTCTCGAGGAGGCCAGATAACTACACGTAGATTGCGTAGAACTAGCTAAGGGATAGTAGTACAGGCCTGGGTGTTTATATACGAACGGCAGTATGAGTATGACTAAGAATCAGCCATGAAGGTGTCATCTATGGTTACTACTCTCGATACAGCATTTCTGGGAAAGGGGAACACAAGGTGATGCAAGAGAATCACCTTGGGAGAAAAGGGTCCAAAAGGGAAATGGGCGCATCCGTATCAGAGGGAAAAATAGGGGGCATAACGACGGTGGCTGAGCCCGTCGGAAGATGACTATCAGAAGATGACACAAAATCAAAGGCATACGTAGAGGGAGGGGAAAAACTCAGCAAATAGATTCCGCGGCGTTGTTGTTGTTGGGATGATGCATTTCTTGTAACAATACCTCCAAAGTAGACTGGAGGCCCTGCCTCCAAACTCTTTATTTCTCTGGGGAGTCGCCAGGTAGGGTTAGGCCTCACTTCCATTGGAAGGGGAAGAGGTATCCCTGTTCTGCGGGCAAGCTTCCACAGCATGCGCCACACTATTACAGATTCTGCAACGACGTTCTGGACAGTTGTACTGAGCGTGACCAGGCGCCGATACCCTGCAAATGGGGCAGGTGTATTCCGGGCAATTTGGGCAATAGTGCCCGCTATCTCCGCAGGTGTAACAGTGGGTGGTGTGAGTCAGTCCAACAGGGAGTCGAGCGACGAAGTCGAGGAGAGAGTTGATAAGGGGTTGGAGAAGGCGGTTGTCAGCGTCTCTATGTGCAGCTCCTCGTCGGGATCTAAGTCTGCTATGGGGAGGTGGAACGGGGAGTGGATCGTTGTTGTCTGGGAAGGGGGTTCCGGTTCTTCAGGCAACCGGGGAAAACTCGCCTCTTGCCACATCCCCAGATACCGCAGTGGAAGGGCGTGAGCTGGGGCAGGTAGCCAAGACGGGATCAGGACGAGTGAATGCGGGTTCCTCAAGACCGTTGCCGCATAGCCTGCCGAGTGCAAGCGGATGAGTGATGAATCTGGGCGCAAGAAAGTCCCAGATTTGCGAGGGGGAGAAGGATTGTAAAATTGGCCACATAAAACATTGCATTGGTTCGGCGGGGAGCTGGTGGATGATAGTGATCATCCCATGTCTCACGATCAACTCCAAGATGTAATCTTTCATTCGGTATAATGCAAGCCGAGAGAGGGCGTATGGTGTGGCCACCATGGAGTCCATGGGTAGATGCTCCATCTGTTGGAAGAACGCATGATAGCGATGATAGAGGTTTAGGAGGAGCGGGAGGAACTCATGATTCTCGAAGTCAGGCAGGGTGTTGATTAGAAGGACGAGGTGGACTTCCTGGAACGTTTTCTCCAATGCCTCCCATAGGTGCGGTTTGGAGAGTCGATGAAGTCAGTAAATCTTGGCATAGGCCAGTTCTTCTCGATTATCCCTTTGGTAAGTTTTGAGGGGGTCGGCCAGAGCAGTTGGGACAGGGATGAGATTGACAGAGATGGCCATGTGGGAATGGGGGTGTGGTCTATGCTACCTCGGATCCACCCATCTCCTATTTAACATCGGGGAATCCACTAGGTGTTCCACTTCTGGCCCTGTCACCGCCCTCCAATCCCGGTCTTGTGGCGCTACCACCCGTTGTTGCTGGCTGGGTAGTGCAGTTAGCGCCTATTTGGACCCTGGGCCCCAGTGTGGGGGTCCCCACCCACTATCGTTCTTGTCCTGCTTCTATGGACCTGTCACCCCATGATAGGTAGAGAAGTGCCTTGTCCCAGACACGTACTTCTACTGCCCAGAACCTCGACTTCTCTGCGAGGTCATGGAGCAGATGGACTACATAAAATAGTAGGAGGGTGGCGAGGATGAGGAGGGTCTCATAAAAGTCGATGGAGAATTGCATAATGATGCAGTGATGATGGGCGGTGATGGGCGGTGATGGTAGTAGGGGCTGTAATGCTGAGGGGCTTTGTCCTGGGAGGTTGCTTTTTATAGAAGTCATTGGCGGTGCACGGACCAAGGTATCAGATCAAATCGGAACTGCGGAATCAGGGACATCAATTCGGGAGGAGTCAGGTTGTTACTGTGGAAAGTCCGCTGGGTGCCTTGTTTGATAACTCCGCAGTATATTTCTTGCATTGGACAAATTAATGGCAGGTTCCCACGTGTTTTCGGCCGAGGAATATCCTTTCCATTTGACCAAATAGCGTCTTCGTCTGAATGTTCCTCGATGGGCTAGAATCGCTTCTACTTCGTACTCTTCCTCTCCTTCAATGGAGTCTGGAGGGGGTTTGGGGAAATTAGGGCTGTGTTCGGGGGTTTCGTTATAGGGAGTGAGGAGTGAAGCATGAAATACGGGATGGATTTTCCAGGATGTGGAGAGTCGGAGTTGGAAAGCAACTGATGAGATGATCTTTTCTACTTCAAAGGGGCCTACTCTTTTTGGGGCTAATTTCTTTGATGGGTAGGGGATTCAGAGATTCTTTCCTTCCAGCCAGACCTTGTCTCCAATTTTGAATGGTTTATATTTTGACTATGTTCTTTCTTTTTGTCGGAGTTGAGCCATTACATGAGCTGCTTTTGCTTCCTTTCAGGCATTGTCAAGAATAGCCATTCGTGACTTGAGAGCGGGTAGGAATGTTTTTCCGATTGCTGGGTAAGCTCGGGGTTCGTATCCCATCATGAGTGCGAATGGGGTTTGTTTGGTGACTGAATGAGTGGCAGAATTGTGAGTGAACTCGGCCATTGGTAGAAGATCATGCCACTTAGCAGGGTTTCCTTCGCAGAATATTTGAAGATAAGTTTCTAGTTCCTGATTTACGCACTTGGTTTCTCCATCCATTTGTGGATGGTAGGCTGTGGATAATGCCAGATCGTATTACAAGAGCCGGGCAAGTTCTCTGGCAAATGCGGATGCGAATTGAGGACCTCTATCAGATATGACTCGATCATGGAGTCCAAATCTAGGGAAGATATTCTTGAAAAAGAGCTTGGCTACTTCCGCTGCATCAATGGTTTTACTGCAAGGTAGGAAAATTACCCCCTTTGTAAGGCCATGGTCGACCACGACCAAGATAGAGTCGAAACTGGTGGAGATCGGCAGATCAGTTATCAGATCCATAGAGATATTCTGAAATGGACGGTCCGCTTCCATAGGATTAGGGATTGGTGGCGGTGTTGTGGGGTGAGTGTTTGCTTTATTCGCTTGGCAGATTGCACATCCCAAGACAAACTTTCAGACAAAGGTCGAAAGTCCTGGCCACCAATAGTTGCGTTGGATTAGGGATAGGGTTCTGAAGTATCCTCCATGTCCCCCTGCAAGTGACTCATGTATTTTAGTGACTAAGGCTTGTCTTTGGGATTCAGGGATGAAAAGACGTCCCTTGAAGTATAGCATTCCATCCTCCCATTTCCAATCGTTGGCATTTGCTCTGGGAAAGAGGGAGGATCCCATCTGAGCTGCCGCGATGGCATTCTTTGCTAATGGGTCATCCTTAGTGGAAAGGATTACTTTCTCTCATATGGCTAGGTCAATGAGATTGATAAAATGATTGTCCGGAATAAGAATTACGTCTTGGTTGTCTTCGGTGGTATTGACCTCTTCTTTTCTGGATAGGGCATCGGCCGGGGCCATTTTATTTCCTGGGAGGTTTTGATATCGAATGTCGAAATCCTGTAGGAACAGCATCCACCTAGCCTGTCATTGGGACAATTTATGAGGTTATTTGAAATAGGCAAGGTTTTTGTGATCGGTTTGGATCGTTACTTGATGTTCTGTTCCTGATAGGTAATGTCTCCATTCCTCCAGAGCTCGGATCACTGCTAGAAGTTCTCGATCATAGATATCATAATTTTGTTCCTCTGGGGAAAAGGTTCAAGAGAAGTATGCGCAGGGGTGGAGATCTCTGTTTCCATCGGTTTGCATCAGCACGGCTCCAGATGCAGTAAGGGAGGCATCAGTCATGACTGTAAAGGGTTTGGTGGAATCTGGCATTTTTAGGATTGGTCTGGACATGAAAGCTTTTTGTAGTGTCCTAAAAGCTTTCTCGCAATCAGAAGACCAATTCCAATTGACTCCTTTCTTCGTAAGGTCGTGGAGAGGTTGGCTTATCCTGGAGAAGTTGGGGATGAACTTCCTATAGAAGTTGCAGAATCTGATAAACGAGCGAATTTGTTTCACCGAGGTAGGGCTTTTCCAGTCTTTGATGGCTTGGAGTTTTCCTGGGTCTAGGGTGATTTCTCCTGGTCGAACTATCATTCCGAGGTAGTCTACTTCGGTGACATTGAAGGAACATTTACTCAATTTGAGAAATAGGTCATTGTCCATCATTCGTTGAAGGACTCGACGAGTTTGTTCAGTATGTTCTCCGGGTAATTTGGAGGTGATGATAAGATCGTCCATGTATATGATCAACCATCCTTCAGCGATCATATCAGCGAATACATGGTTCATGAGGGCTTGAAACGTAGCTGGGGAGTTGCTTTGTCCGAAGAACATTACAGTTGGTTCGAACAGTCCTACTGGGATGATAAAGGCTGCTTTCCATCGATCGGGGGAATGGATGAGCACGTTGTTGTATCCCCATCGGATATCCATCTTGGTAAAGATAGTGGCGTCTTTTAGTTGGTCTATGAGTTCGGAGATACGGGGTAATGGATAGGCGTTTTTGACTGTGTGCTCGTTAAGATATTGATAGTCTTGACAGGGGCGTAGTCCTCCATCTTTTTTGGGCACAAAGAAGAAAGGTGAGGCTTGGGGCGACTGTGAGGGTACTATTGTTCCTTTCTTCAAATTTTCCTCAATGAATGCCTTGCATGCTTCTAACTCTTTAGGGTTCAGGGGATATACTTTGGCCACCTTTGGTACGAAAGTGTCCTTTAGATCGATGTGATGGTTATATTTCCTGGATGGTGGTAGTTTGCCTAGCGGGGGTTCCTCAAATACCTGTCTGAATTCTTTGAATTCGGGAGGAAGAACAGTTTCTTTCTTTTTAGCATTTTCTGCTTGGGCGATCTCCATTGAATGCGTTATCTTTCGAATGACTTCCTGATTGATGTGGGCAGTGGGGTCTGTGGCTAGATATCGTAGTAGATATCGTTGTTTGATGTGGTCTCGTGAATGTGATATCGAATCTACAGACTGGAGAATGGTGATCTCGCCTTTGGCCCAATCAATTTCTGGGTTTACTAGTCTTAACCAGGACATTCCTAGTATAATGTCTTCGTCTCCACAGTTGATTACTAGGAAGGTTTGTTTTTCCAGCAGCAAAGATTCTATGGTTATGGAGAGCGTGACTTTCCTTTGTATCATTCCATTTTCATTAAGGGTTCCATCGGCGTTTGTGGCTTTGATGGGAATTTTCAACTTTTTGGTCGTTAGGCTTAGTCGTTCTACTAGTTTTCTATTGATGAAGCAGTTACTTGCTCCACTATCCACCAAGGATAGTACTTCAGCAGTTTTTCCTGTGTCTTCTTCGTATAGGGAGACGGAGAGTTGAATTGCTTGATCGGAGATTAGTGATACAATTACAGGAATAGTGGTTATGGGGATTAGTGATGCTGAAACACCTCTCCCCTTCAAAAACCCATAGTTTCTTCTTTCTGAGAAACTGGTTCATCATTTGCTATCTCTTCTTCGTCTTTGGCGAAGCATATTTTGAGGGCTTTAATAGCCTCGTCTCTAGAGACTTGATTCCTTTCGAGGAAGGTTTGGATTTCATCCTTGGTCTGTATGACATGAGTAGCGGATGGTCGTCGCTCAGGAGGTGACACTTGCCTATTATTTGGTCTAAAACTCCTTTTCTTAAAGGGGCTCCCTTCTTTCCTGTGGTTCTTGGTGGAACATCCCACTTTGTGGCAGATA
>JBBPTT010000805.1:0-16267 GCA_038094175.1 Boletellus aff. lepidospora
AAGCACTTCTAAAACCCAACAACTAGTGTGGGCGAAGCGAGTAGGTGAGAGAGGAGGAGACTTGGAGAAGTGGGTGAAAGTCCAAGTGAACTTGACTGGAGAGCCAGCCAGAGGTTCCCTGAGTTTATATAGTCCTATATCTGTTTGTACATGTGGTGACCAAATCTACTGATCTAGGGACATATATAGAGAACAAAGGAGAGGCTATGTGCATGAGTCATGTCTAGTCACAAAGGGCTGTGCTAAGCAGTGTGGATTCAGCATGGAGAGTCATGAGGAGTCAGTGAGGTGGAATGGAAGCAAGCATAGCCATGAACAGCATGGAGATGAAGGGAAGGCTGTGCATGCACAGGATGAGTCATGGAATCTAAGGTAAATGGATAAATGTGTAAAGTATCCAGAAGTGCTTAAGTAATGCAGTGCAATAAGATAAGATAAGAGGAAAGGGACATAGCATAAGTGTGAAAAGACATGTTGTAACACCACCCCCCTTCTATGCATCAGACTCCTGGCTGATGGCACCAAGCAATGGTGTGGAGTAGTTTGTCATAGGGGTTGTAAACTGCAAACCAGTTGAGGAAGCTGGCATGTAGGTGGAGCTTGGGGTTTTTCTCATGGAATTCATTCAACACTGCCTGAGCATTAGAGAGATTGGATTTGGGTTCCCAAGTGCATCTATCCTTGCCATAGCCACTCCAGTGGACAAGGTACTCCCATCTGCAACCTTTAGAGCTTGCATCTACAATAAAATCTACTTCATATTCATCCTCCCAGTCCTCAGTCACATGGACTGGGCCAGGCTGAGAGATGGGTTGACCATCAAGGCATTCCAAGTAGAGTTTGATGTGAGAAATGTTGACAACAGGGTGAATCTGCATAGACTTTGGTAGTGTCAGCTCGGCCGCATTTGGTCCAATGAGCTTAATAATCCTGAAAGGGCCTAGCCACTTTTCAGACATCTTTTTGGATTTGCACATCAAGTGCAGGTTATTGGTAGCAAGGAGAACTTGGTCTCCAGGGGAGTAGAAGGGGGCATCTGACTGATGCTTGTCAGCTTGTTGGCACATTCTGTCCTGTGCAAGGGAGAGGTTAGCCCAAACCTTGTCAAAGGTCTTTTCAATTTTATCCGAGAGGACATCAGCAGCGGGGGCTTTAGAGCTGCCAGACTGAACACCCATTTGCAGTTCGTAAGTCTGTGTGACTTTGAATGGGGACTTCTTAGTAGAAGCTGAAGTGTGATTGTTGTGTGCAAACTATGCCATAGGGAGCCACTCAGGCCAGTCCATCCGATGGTCACAGCAAAAGAGTCGGAGGTACTGATGGAGGTTGCAGTTAATGCATTCCATCTGGCCATCAGTCTGAGGGTGGTGCACAGTAGATAACTTTGGGGAAATCCTGAGTTGCTTGCAGAGGTCCTTCATGACTTGCAAAGCAAACTGGGGTCCATGGTTGGACACTATGGTCCAGGGGAGTCCATGATTTGTCCATATGTGGGAGAGGTGAAGCTTTGCCATGTCAAGGGCCAAAGTGGTTTTTTTTGTTGGAATAAAGCAAACTTCTTTGGAGAAATGGTCCACAACCACTAGGATTGCATCAGATCCATTGGAGGGAGGGAGGGAGGTAATGAAATCTGCAGAAATGTCTACCCATGGCGCATGCACCACTTCTAGGGGTTGCAATTTACCTGCTGGGGGTTTATTTCCAGCTTTCATTTTTTGGCAGGTGTGACATCTAGCCACATAATCAGTGACATCAGCAGCCATCTTGGGCCAGAAATAGGAGTGTGAAATGAGATCTGAGGTTTTATCTTTGTCAGGGTGTCCAGCCACTGGCATGTCATGATGTTTCATCATCACCTTCATGCATAAGGCATTGTTGTCAGGGACAAACACCTGGGATTTTCTGTTTACAAAAACTCCATCATTGTTTACTTCAGAGCTGTGGGACTCTAGGTCTATGATTTGGGATTTGTATAGTTTCATTGTTGCAATCTGAATAAGGTCAAGGATTGAATCCCCATCATCCTGCAGTATCACAAGTCTGGCTTGGATGGCATCTGGGGTAATAATGGTTATTCCTTTGTTATCATTTCCTATCCCCTCCACATGGTCTTCCCTGTGTAAGAGGGCATCTACTTTCATCATGGTGGCCCCAGGTTTATGAACCCAGTCATGGTTAAACCTGGAGAGGTACTGTGTCCATCACGCTTGGTGACAGTTGAGGTCCTGTTTCCTCATGAACCATTGGAGATTCTGGTGGTCATTCCAGATCTCAAACTTGTGGCAGGTACCTTCCAGGCAATGCCTCCACTGCTCCAGTGTGTGGATAATGCTTAACATTTCTTTGTCATACACCTGGTAGTTGCATTCTGCATCATTCATGGAGTGGGAATAGAAGGCTACTGGGTGCCAATCTCTGTCTACTTTTGCTGAAAGGACAGCACTGGTTGTATAATCAGAAGCATCTGTCTCAAGTCAAAGTTCAGAGTCTAAATCTGGGGTAACGAGGATGTGGGCAGTAGTGAACTTTTTCTTGAGGGTATCAAATGCAGTCTGCTATGCTTCTGCCCAAATGAAGGGCATGTCTTTCTTGGTTCAATTGTTCAGGTGTCTAGCCACCTGAGCATAGTCTTGAATGAAATGTCTGTAGAAGTTTGCAAGGCCTAGAAAGCTTTGAATTCTGCAAAGATTCTTCAGCATGGGCCATTTTCAAATGGCCTCTACTTTAGTATTGTCCATGTGAATACCATTCATTCCCATGATCATCCCCAGGAACTCAACTTCTTTTTTTGAAAAGAAGCATTTTTCTGGTTTTACAAATAAGTCATTTTCTTCTAGCTGGCAGAGGACTTCCTTTATGATTCTATTGTGCTTGGCTTGGTCATCTGTTTTTGTAAAAATAAGGAGGTCATTGATGTAGATGACCACAATGTCTTCCATATCTGCATATATTTTTCGTTCATCATTGCCTGGAATGTGGAGGGGGAATTGCAGAGGCTGAAGAACATAACCAGTGGTTCAAAGGCTCCTCTGAAGCAGATGAAGGTAGCCTTCCATTTTTCACCTTCTTTAATTCATACATTATTGTACCCCCATCTCAGATCCATTTTCGTAAACAGCTTGGCTCCTTTGAGCTTATCCACAAGCTGGGAAATTAGGGGAAGCGGATAATTATTCTGCATGGTGTGTTCATTGATATAGCAGTAGTCCTGGACCATTTGCTTTCATCCATCCTTTTTAGGGACAAAGAAGACTGGTGAAGTCTGAGGGGATTTAGATGGGTGAATATACCCTTTTCTAAGTTGATCATTGATAAAGGAGAAAACTTCTTCCTGCTCCTGAGTGGATAGGGGAATAATTCGGCCTTTCTTTGGCCTGAACGAGTCTTTTAGGTCTATGGTGTGGTCCCATGGTTTCCTGATCAGTATTCTTTCTGATTCTGCCTGGGAAAAGACCTTTAGCCATTTATGGTACTGCTTTGGTACTAGGGCCTCAGCAGTTTCTTTTGGCCTTTCTGGGGTTTTTTCCATGGTAGCCCTAGCATAGTAGGCATCCCATGCTTCATCCTGTTCTTTGTCAAATATGGCCCTCAGGGCTGAGGAGGAGTTCTGAAGTGCTCTGCAGCTTGCAGGGCAGCACAACATTTGGAGATCTCCAGTCTTCCAGTCGATTTCAGGGCTATGATGGTGCAGCCAATTGAACCTGATGACTAAGGCACTATCTCCTAGCTTGGTCACCTAGGCCATGAGTTGTTCTTGGTGGCCCTGAAACTCAATAAGGACATTGGTGGAGTGTGTTATATCTCCTGCACAGTTCTTTGTGCTGTCAACATTAAAAATGGTGATAGGGTGGTGGAGTGGTTTTAGCTTCATGCCGTGTTCCATGGCCCACTTCTCATCAAGGAAGGTGTCGTTGGCACCACTGTCTAGCAGGGTGGCAATGGAGAAGAAAGGGGTTGTTTGTGAGGCAGCAATGTTCATATCCAGCCTAACCTCATTGGACAGCCTCATGCTTCATGTAAAGAGTGCTTCAGGGAATTCCTCTCCCTTAGTGATGATTCTTTTTATTTGCTTAGGGGAATTAAGCACTAGTTCATAGTCCTGGCCACACTTGTCATGAGTTGCCCCTGACATCAGATCTTCTAGATCTGTGCAAAGGGAAGTATCACTAAGTCCATACAAGGATGAGAAAGAATTTAAAAATGTGAAATCCACAGTAGGAGTCCCTGGTCCACTCATGCCACCTTGCCTTTTCCCTTTCCCTGGGATTGGGCCCTTCATACAAAATATTCTTGTGCCTGATTGAAGGTCATGCCTCTCAGGGCTTTCCATGGGTCATGTATCTGCATGGGTGTTTCTTTGACCTGGACCTATTGGCCCACTGACAGGGAGGAGGAGGAGGCAGCAGGGGGAGCATTTTCATTTTTGGCTGCCTGAGCCTTCTTTTGGCCTTGGGGGCATTCTTTCTTGTGCTCACCCCCAACCCACTTGCAGTCAGGGCAGGCAATCTTGGGTTTGGGGCAATCTCAGATGCCATGCCCCTCCTTTCCACAGTTAAAGCACAGGAACCCGCCACCGGTCTTTTGGCAGGGGTTGAGGTAGTGGCTGCATTGGCCATCTTCTTCTCAAAGTGGTTAGGGGCTGGTTTGTTGCCAGCATTTGCCAACCGGTATTCTTCAAACCAGTGACTGATCTGCCTAATCTCTGTGAGAGTGCCATTTATGGTTGGCTGCCTTCTTCTGCATGTATATAATTCCTGTTTTATTTCTTTGGAGATCCCATGCTCCAGGAGATACACTCCAAAGGTTTCATCCACCCAAGCCTTACTTTGGAGGGCTCTCCAGGCTGTAATGAACATGTCAATATCTGTGCACCCTTGCTTGAGCATCATGATTTTTTGGAGGGCATAGTCCCTTGAGTGTATTGGTTGGAATAGTCCTTCTATCTCCATTTTTAGGACTTCCAGGTCCATGAAGAGGGACTGGTTGTTAGTGAGGAGCTCTAGCTCCGACTGGGCAAAGGGACCAGCTTTTTGCCCTTTGAGGCAGGAGAGGACTGCATACACTTGGTTTTTGTTTGTAGGGTGAACAGGGGGTGCTGTGAACAGGTTGTCTGGGTCTGGTTGCACTTCTACCACTGCAAAGTACCTGGGGTTTGTGTCCAGCCAGGCCTGCATCTTGGTCCACCACTCTTCAAATTTTACTTTGAACCTGTCATAGTCTCCTGGGTCCAAGAATACTTTAATTTGGGTGGCAGCTGGAGCGTGTCCTCCTGGTTGTGCCCCCATCCATCCTTGGAGACCCATGAACTCTCTGACCCATTGGTCAGCTTCTTGGGCTCTTGTTTCTGCTTCTGTGGCCCATTGGGTGGCTTCCCCGAGGGCTTGGACCACTTGGTCCCTTTGCATCATGAATTCATTAATTCTTTGTTGCTGGAGTTCCAGTGTCACCTGTTGCTGTTGCAAGAACAGGGCTTGCTGTTTGAGCTGTGCAACAATTTGATCAAGATCCATTTGTTATGTAAGGAAGCTATTTGGGATAAGGGCATGTGTATGGGAAGAACTGAGTTTTTAAACAATCTCAGGGTTGTAAGCAGGGGAGGGGTTGGTTATCATATGTGTGGGGTTCCCCTTCTACTTCAGGATAAGCCCAACCTTCTGGTGTTTCGGCATGTCTACCCTCTGGTTCAGGTGAGGGTGTGAGGGAAGGCAGGGGGCTAGACCTTTCTCTCAGGTTGTACCCTTCTCTTATGATCCTCTCAACTTCCTGTGACAAAAGCTCCTCAAGATTTTCTGAGTGGAATGTGTCTCTGACCTCCAACAGCCCAGCTAGTGCCAAGAGTGGATCATCCAGCTCTGGATATCTCAGATCTGGGAGGGTCCAATAAGAACTCAGGGAGTCTTCACTCCCTGGGGTGGCATCACAGGAGTGGTTGGAGGGAGCAGGGTCTTCTGATGGTGCTCTTTCTTGGGTGAAGGAGTCGACAGTTTCACCTCTGAACTGTGAACTGGGTCTTGGAGTGGCCGAGTGCACTCCCAAGCCTCATTCAAGCCTGTCTGAATTTTGCACTGAGCCCTGTGAGTACCTTTCTCCAGGTGCAAAACAGCACTAGTGTGCTGGTTAGCAGTGCTTGTTAGTGATGTACTTCTAACTACTCTTGGTTACTCAAGTACAGTAGCATTCTTCTGCCAAGGGGGCAACATGTGCCAGGCTTGGTTATAACAGTCAAGTTCAAGTGAAGCACTTCTAAAACACACAACTAGTGTGGGTGAAGTGAGTAGATGAGAGAGGAGACTTGGAGAAGTGGGTGAAAGTCCAAGTGAACTTGACCAGAGAGCCAGCCAGAGGTTCCCTGTGTTACAGTTTTTCCCTTTCCTTCTCTTGATAAGTTCTCCCACTTTCAACCCGATGACAATGACTACCAAGAACCCTAGGATCTCATAACATCGGCCGAACCATGGTTATTAGCAACCACCCTATTAATATCCACCTTACCTTCATGACGTCACACCCTCACACTTTCACCTCTTCACACTTTCACCATCTCACTATGATGGTAACCATGCATAGCCTTTCAGCCACCATCTTTTGATCCCTTGATCCCATCATTGATGCTGTGTGTTGATGCATCAATCACCTTAGTCACCTATGACTCATTCTGACTCATCATGGCTATGCGCACAGCCCTTCCCTGTACTATATAGTTGAACCCACTGTGTACCATAGCTCCCCAGCTAGTTCTACACAATCTACGTGTAGTTTTCTGGCCTCCATGAGACTGCTAAGTTGCAGTTAGTGAGATCCTCTCATGTCTTTGCACTACACCTTAGAGTGTGCGCTAGCCTAGTATCTTTGTTAAGTTCAGACTTATCATCCAATCTCTTGACTTGCTGGATAACTCCATGCAAGTGTAACAAAAGAACTAGCTCATCTTTCATCCCTGCTTTTTAGTAGAAGGACTCTAGTCAACAACCACAAAGTCATCTTCAGGAAGAAGATTGGACCTGCTAGTCCTTGCCTTTGTTCTAGCCACCACTACCATTCTAGGATTGGTAGATACTATTGTTGCCACCATCGCCTTATATGCAGTTCTATCCTGTCGACCTAGACTGACCTAGTAATCGACATGTAGGAACCCAAAGGAGCTAACCCAGAGACATCTACAGATGAAGAAGAGTCATTGCCACAATGGCAAACTCAAAGTCAACCAGCAGAATGAGAGGGTACCCAGCAAGTCCCTCTACCACCGATCATGTTCAGAATATCTACCAGACAACCTCATCTCCCAGGAAGGGAGCTGTCGACATCTAGCAGCCACAGAAAGATACATGGACTGATCCATGAACCTGCCACTCCACCATCTAGTCCACAATCAATACCTGACGCATGGGAAAGACCCGCCGTCTGACATGAAAGAGGGATTATGTCATCCCCAAGATCCCTGACCAGAAGAATCATCAGATCTTCTATGGAAAGCTGGGAACATGTTGCAAGATCCTTGGGATCACAGGAACCAGTAACCACAGCACAACCACACCACCCTGAGATAGCAAGAATAGAATCCCCTACCTGAATGCCTGTCATCATCCCCTCCCTTCTGGAACCTATTCTAGTGAAACAGTCCCAACTGGATCCACAGATGGAAGAAAACCCTCATGTTCACATCACCTTTGCTGAGTCACTGCCCATTCCCATACCTACCTCCTGCTTTAACCCTATGTTTCTCATCCCAGCTCCTTTACCCACCCCCACTACTTTAATAGCATCCTCCTTCTTCCCTCAAGAAGAATCTGAAATCCATGCTGGAAATCTGGGTCCCTTTAACAGAAAACCAGAAGATGCTAAATGGTGGTTTCATGCTATGAAAGCTTACTTCACAATCAATTACGAAGTCTATGATGAGCTGGCACAGATCGTAATTCTCAATAACCTAAAAACAGGGCTTCCTGCCACCTTTGCTGAAGGATGGTACCAGAAAATTGACAACATGGTAAAATCCTCTGGATGAATTCAACTCACCTTTGAAGACTTAGAAAAAGATTTCTTTGTCACCTTCTCTCCTGGAGATGCTCAGGCAGACACCTGTAGCAAACTGCACACCTTACAACAAGGACAGGGAACATTTCCCGCTTTCTGTGCTCAATTCAAGCTGCTAGTTGCCAATGCCAATATGAGTCAACAAGATGTCTTACTCATCAACCTCCTCAGGGTTGCTGTCCATTCCAACATCGCAAATCTAATGACAGCAGTAGACCCACCACTGGACTCTTGGCAGAAATGGATGGAGAAAGCAGCCCAGTTTGACCTAATTCAAACTCATACAAGACCACTATGAGCAAACCAACTGAATCCTAATGATTATATTGAGTCAAGAATCCCTGACAATGAAGATCCAGATGCAATGAACATAGATATTGACGATATGGATGTTGACATCATTGCAACATTGCCAGAGGAAACCTGAAGTTGAAGGAACAAGGAATTTTTCCTTCGCCAAATAGAACATTCTACCAAAGAACGGGTAAACTGATTCCTTTGAAAAGGAACTTGACAAGGCAATAGGCAAGTCCTGCCTTCTATTCACAAGAGACTTGATACTCGGACAACTGAAATAGACAATCCAGTAACCCAAGTAATGAGAGAACTGAACATCTCCCTGGAAGACACTCTAGAAGCCCTCCATCTTACATGGCCAAATGAAGAAAGATCACTAGTGAAAACATCAAACACCTGGACTAAAAAGACCTTGACAGGATGGGACAATCAAGAAAAAGCCGCTCCAGTCGTCATCTCTAAGATCACTGATTGAGCAATACAATTACCTATTTCCCTAACCGAAGAGAGCACTGGACAGACAACAGAACTCTCCTCCTTAGTCGACAGCAGAGCCAGTAACTGTTTCATAAACCAAAAACTAGTAGAAAGGATGGGGTGGATGACCTAGAAACTGAAGGTACCCATCAAAGCTATGAATGCAGATGGAACCATAAATGAGAATGGGATGATACAAAGGAAAGTAACTCTCTCCATGACCATTGAATCACTATTGTTGGAAAACCAGAACTTCCTAATCATCAATTGTGGAGAAGAAGATGTAATCCTTGGAATGTCCTGGCTGAGACTAGTAAACCCCAAGATTGATTGGGCCAAAGGCAAGATTATTCTCCCTGACTCAGTAGATCCAATTGCATGTTTACAAGATCATATTGAACAGCAATACCTCCTGTGATACCTATCACTTGATCCTGACACCCATATCAGTCAGGAATGGATCCAAAAGATAACTCATTCCACTGAGATCACCCAGGCTGAGATGGCCAACAAAAAAGAAACTGTTCTTCCTCCCAAATTTGAAGAATTCCAGTGAGTGTTTGAAGAACCCCATTAGGCAAACTACCCCCATCCAGGAAGTATAACCACCATATTGACCTCAAAGACACTTTTGTACCAAAAGTAGCCAAGGTCTATCCATTAAACTCTAAAGAGCTAGAAGCCTGCAAAATGTTTGTCAACGAAAATCTGAAGAAAGGGACTATTGTACCATCACAATCACCTCAAGCATCACCTTTCTTCTTTGTACCAAAGAAGGACGGAGGTCTTTGCCCTTGTCAAGATTATTGATATCTCAATGAACATACAGTTAAGAATGCATACCCATTACCCAACATTTCTGAACTTGTATATCAACTAAAAGATGCCACCATCTTCACCAAGATGGATATCAGATGGGGATACAACAATGTGTTGATCCATCCTCCAGACCAATGGAAGGCCACCTTCATCACCCCAGTAGGACTATTTGAACCAACAGTCATGTTCTTTGGGCAAAGCAATTCTCCAGCTATGTTCCAAGCCCTCATAAACCATGTCTTCACTGATACGATCACTGAAGGATGGCTAATCATATACATGGATGACCTTATCATTGCTTCCAAGCAACTGGGGGAACATACAGAAAGAACTCATAGAGTTCTTCAATGAATGATGGATAACGACTTATTTCTCAAGCTGAGTAAATGCTCCTTCAACATCACTGAAATCAACTATCTCGGAATGATAGTCCACCCCAGTGAAATCACCCTTGATCCAGGAAAGCTCAATGCCATCAAAGATTGGAAAAGCCCTACTTCCATAAAGCAAATCCATTCATTCATCAGATTCTGTAACTTCTATAGGAAGTTTATTCCTGATTTCTCTGGAATCAGCCGACCTCTACATGAACTCACTAAGAAAGG
The DNA here is from genome assembly GCA_038094175.1 of Boletellus aff. lepidospora. Taxonomy (NCBI): domain Eukaryota; kingdom Fungi; phylum Basidiomycota; class Agaricomycetes; order Boletales; family Boletaceae; genus Boletellus; species Boletellus aff. lepidospora. The sequence continues at coordinate 10,233 of JBBPTT010000805.1, forward strand.
AGTAGCCTAGAATTGGTCCCAAGAATGTAAAAATGCCTTTAGAACCCTACAAAAGGCATTCATGTCCAGACCCATCCTCAAAATGCCAGATTCCACCAAACCCTTTACAGTCATGACCAATGCCTCACTTACTGCCTCGGGAGCTGTCCTCATGCAAACTGATGGAAATGGAGATCTCCACCCCTGTGCTTATTTCTCCCAAACCTTCTCTCCTGAGGAGTGAAACTATGACATCTATGACTGGGAGTTACTAGCAGTTATACAAGCATTGGAGGAAAGGAGACATTATCTGTCAGGCACAGAACACCAGGTGACGATCCAAACTGATCATAAGAACTTGGCATACTTTAAACAACCCCATAAGCTGTCCCAATGACAAGCTCGATGGATGTTGTTTTTGCAAGATTTGACATCCAATACCAAAATCTCCCTGGAAACAAAATGGCCCCAGCTGATGCTTTATCCAGACAAGAGGAAGTCAATACCACTAGCAATAACCAAGATGTTGTTCTAATCCCCAATAATCACTTTATCAACCTCATTGACCTCACCATATGGGAAAAAGTGATCCTCTCCACCAAAGAGGAACCCCTAGCCAAGAATGCCATCGCCACTGCACAAATGGGATCCTCACTTTTCCCCTGAGCAAGTGCCAATGACTGGAAATGGGAGGATGGGATGTTATATTTTAAGGGACATCTCTTTATCCCTGAACCACAGCAACAAGTGTTAGTCACCAAATTGCACAAATCCCCTGCCAGAGGGTATGGTGGATATTTTAGGACTCTATCCCTGCTCCAATGAGATTACTGGTGGCCCAGCCTCTCAACTTTTGTTTGAAAGTTTGTCTGTGGCTGCACAGTCTGTCAAGCAAACAAAGTTAATACTCACCCTACAACACCACTGCCCATTCCCAACCTTATGGAGGTGGACTGCCCATTCCAGAATATCTCTATGGATTTAATCACAGATCTTCTGATCTCAGCTGGTTTTGACTCTGTACTGGTCGTGGCCAACCATGGCCTTACAAAGGGGGTAATTTTCCTCTCTTGCAATAAAACCATTGACACAGCAGGGGTAGCCAAACTCTTTTTCAGAAATATCTTCCCCAGATTCGGGCTCCATGATTGAGTTATATCAGATAGAGGTCCCCAATTCACATCTGCATTCACTAGAGAACTCACCCAACTCCTGCAATATGACCTAGCCTTATCCATGGCCCATCATCCACAAACACATGGAGAAACTGAACATGTCAATCAGGAATTGGAAACATATCTTCAGATATTTTGTGACAGAAACCCTGCTAAGTGGCAAGATCTTCTCCCAATGGCCAAATTTCCTCATAATTCCGCCACTCATTCAGTCACCAAACAAACACCATTTGTGTTGATGATGGGATACAAACCCTGAGCCTACCCTGCTATTGGAAAAATGTTTCTCCCTGCCCTTGAATCTCAGATGACCATCCTAGATAATGCCTGAAAAGAAGCAAAAGTGGCACATGTCACAGCCCAACAATGCTTGAAGGAAAGAATATGGTCCAAGTATCAACCATTCAAAGTCAGAGACAAGGTTTGGTTAGAAGGAAAATACCTTCACATTCCCTATCCATCTAGAAAGCTCACCCCTAAACGAGAAGGTCCCTTTGAGATCGAAAATGTCATTTCCCCTGTCACCTTCCAACTCCAACTCCCTTCCTCTTGGAAAATTCACCCTGTCTTCCATGCCTCCCTCCTCACTCCTTACATTGAAACCCTAGAACATGGTCCCCACTTCATTCAACCCCCACCCAACACCATTGAAGGAGAGGAGGAATACAAAGTAGAAGCAATTCTCACACATCGGGGACATGCTAGACAAAGAAAATATCTCATCAAATGGAAAGGATATTCTTCAGCCAAAAACACTTGGGAACCAGCATCTAACCTCTCTAATGCCCATGAACTTCTTTCTGCATATAGGAAATTACACCCCTCCATGTTCCTTGAGAAAGTCTCCCTATTAAAAACTCCCTTCCATCAACAACAAAGAAATTATTAAGACAAAGGTCTTGGAGCTGGAATCTCCAATGTACAAAGGGGATATTGTTACAGTTTTTCCCTTTCCTTCTCTTGATAAGTTCCCCCACTTTCAACCTGAGGACAATGACTACCAAGAACCCTTGTTATGCTTGCGTGGAGTTACCCAGCAAGGTCAAAGGTTCGATCCTAGATCCAGAACCAATGAAAGCAACTAGTCGAGTGCACACTCAAAAGTGTAGTGCGAAGACACTAAGAGGATCTCACTAACTGCAAGGGCAGTCTCATGGAGGCCAGACAACTACACGTAGATTGCATAGAACTAGCTGGGGAAACTATGGTACAAACTGGGGTCGACTATATAGTATCAGGATAAGCTGTGTGTACAGCCAGTGATGAGTCATGGGTAACTAGGGTGAATGATACATCAATGCGCAGCATCAGGGATGGGATCAAGGGATCAAAAGATGGTGGCTGCGGTGGCTATGCATGGTTACCATCACAGTGAGATGGTGAAGGCATGATGATGTGAGGAGGTGATGATGTGAAGAGGTGAGCCAGGTGTCGACTGAGTCAACATCCCCTATCTAGTATCTTAGCCAAGAAGGATCCTACAAGGGAGAGGGAAAGGAAAAACTGTAACAATACCCCCTTTGTACATTGGAGATTCCAGCTCCAAGACCTTTGTCTTCAATAATTTCGTCGTTGGTATTGGGGAGTTGTTTTTACTAGAGAGACTTTGTCAAGAAAAGCAGATGGGTGTACTTTCCTATAGGCCGAAAGGAGTTCGTGAGCGTTAGAGAGGTTAGCAGCTGGTTCCCAAGTGTTTTTGGCAGAGGAATATCCCTTCCATTTGACAAGGTATTTTCTTTGTCCGGCATGTCCTCTATGTGCGAGAATGGCCTCTACTTCGTATTCCTCTTCTCCTTCTATAGTGTCGGGTGGTGGTCGAAGGAAGTTGGGTCTGTGTTCTGGCGTTTCAATGAATTTGGTGAGAAGGGAGGCATGAAAAACAGGATGTATCTTCCAGGATGATGGGAGACGTAGCTGGTAATTGACCAAAGAAACGACTTTTTCTATTTCAAAGGGGCCTTCTCTTTTTGGGGCGAGTTTCCTGGATGGGTAGGGAATCTGAAGGTTCTTTCCTTCGAGCCAAACCTTATCGCCAACTTTAAATGGGGAGAATGTCTTCCATCCCCTTTCTTTGAGTCATTGCTGAGTGTTGACATGAGCTCCCTTAGCTTCTTCTCTCGCCTTATCTAGGATGGAGAGTCGGGATTCTAATGCGGGGAGGAAAGTTTTGCCGATTGGGGGGTAAGCTCGTGGTTCGTAACCCATCCTAAGCGAGAATGGGGTTTGTTTTGTAACCGAATGTGTGGTGGAATTATGAGCGAATTCGGCCATGGGGAGTAAATCATGCCACTTAGCAGGGTTTCCATCACAAAATATCCGTAGATAGGTTTCTAACTCCTGGTTAACACGTTCAGTTTCTCCATCGGTCTGTGGATGGTAGGCAGTGGATAGGGCGAGATCATATTTTAGCAGGCAGGCCAGTTCTCGAGCAAAGGCTGAAGTGAACTGAGGACCCCTATCCGAGATGCATCGATCATGTAATCCGAATCTGGGGAAAATGTGTTTGAAAAAGAGGGCTGCTACTCCTGCGGCGTTGATTGTTTTGTGACAAGGGAGGAAAATTACCCCCTTTGTAAGCCCATGGTTGACCACAACCAAAACAGAGTCAAAGCTGGCAGCTATCGGAAGGCCAGTGATCAAATCCATAGAGATATTCTGGAAAGGGCGAGTGGATTCCATTGCATTGGAGATTACCGGTGGAGTCGTTGGGTGAGTGTTGACCTTGTGTGATTGACAGACTGTGCAACCTTTGATAAATTTGCAAACAAAGGTTGAAAGTCCTGGCCACCAATAGTCCTGTTGGAGGAGGGAAAGAGTCCTGAAATATCCGCCATGTCCTCCTGCATCAGATTCATGGATTTTGGTGACCAATTTGTGCCGTTGAGGTTCAGGGATAAAAAGATGTCCCTTGTAATATAACATTTCATCTAACCACTTCCAATCCTCATGGGAGGTGCGAGGGAATAGCGAGGATCCTTTCTGTAGGGCAGAGATTGCTTCAAGGGCAATAGGGTCTTCCTTGGTGGAATGAATGATCTTTTCTTGGAGATCGAGGTCTATTAGATTGACAAAAAGATTGTCAGGCAATAACACCACATCTTGATTGTCAAGGGTGGTGTCAAGATTGTCCTTCCTTGAGAGAGTGTCTGCCAGTCCCATCTGCGATCCGGGGAGATTCTGATATTGAATATTGAAATCCTGAAGAAATAACAGCCATCGGGCTTGTCATCTAGACAGCTTATGGGGTTGTTTGAAATATGCCAAGTTCTTATGATCAGTTTGGACTGTCACCTAATGTTCTGTCCCTGACAGATAATGTCTCCATTCCTCCAGGGCTCGTATGACTGCTAGCAACTCCCGGTCGTAGATATCGTAGTTTTGTTCCTCCGGGGAGAAGGTTCTGGAGAAGTAAGCACATGGGTGGAGATCTCCGTTTCCATCAGTTTGCATAAGGACTGCTCCACAAGTGGTGAGAGAGGTGTTTGTCATGACCATGAATGGTTTCGTGGAGTCAGGCATCTTTAATACCAGTTTCGAGAGGAAGGCTTTCTGGAGTGTTTGAAAAGCTTTCTTGCAATCTTCTGTCCAATTCCAGGCCACCCCTTTCTTTGTTAGCTCGTGTAGGGGTCGGCAAATTCCAGAGAAGTCTGGGATAAACTTCTTGTAGAAGTTACAGAATCCAATGAATGATCAGATTTGTTTGACCGAGGTGGGACTTTTCCAATCTTCAATTGCCTTGAGTTTTCTGGGGTCTAAGGTGATTTCTCCTGGTCGAACTATCATGCCTAGATAGTCGACTTCCGTGATGTTAAAGGAGCATTTACTCAGCTTGAGAAATAGGTTGTTTTCCATCATTCTTTGAAGGACTCGGCGAGTTTGTTCAGTATGTTTTGTAGGATCGTTGAAGGTGATGATAAGGTTGTCCATATATATGATTAGCCATCCCTCAGCAATCATATCAGCGAATACATGATTCATCAGCGCTTGAAATGTAGCTGGTGAATTGCTTTGTCCAAAGAACATGACCATGGGTTCGAAGAGTCCTACTGGGGTGATGAAGGCGGCTTTCCATCGGTCTTCTGGGGCGATTAGCACGTTGTTGTATCCCCATCGGATGTCCATCTTGGTGAAGATTGTAGCATCCTTGAGTTGGTCTACCAGCTCTGAGATGCAAGGTAGTGGATAGGCATTTTTGATCGTGTGTTGATTTAGATACCGATAGTCTTGACAGGGTCGGAGTCCGCCGTCTTTCTTTGGTATGAAGAAGAAGGGAGAGGCTTGAGGGAACTGAGATGGGACAATTGTTCCTTTCCCAAGGTTTTCATCAACAAATGCCTTGCATGCTTCCAACTCCTTAGGGTTGAGTGGGTAGACTTTTGCTACTCTGGGGACAAATGTTTTGGCGAGGTCAATATGATGATCATATTTTCGAGATGGAGGGAGCTTCCCAAGTGGTGGTTCTTCAAAGACTTTCCTGAATTCTTCAAATTCGGGAGGTAAAACTGTCTCTTGCTTGGTCTTCTGTTGTTCCTGAGCAATCTCTGTGGATCTAGTGATCTTTCGGATCCATTCTGTTTTGATGTGCTCATCAGGGTCAGCCTTCAAGTATCATAGTAGGTGGTGTTGTTCGTCCAAATTCAGTTGTTGGGAAAGCGGGTCGACAATTTCTGGTAGTCGAATTTTTCCTTTAGCCCAATCGATTTCTGGGTTGACCATTCATAACCAAGTCATTCCGAGAATGACATCTTCTTTTCCACAATTGATAACGAGGAAGTCCTGTTTTTCCAGAAGAAGATTTCCTATAGTAAGCGAAAGTGTCACTTTCCTTCATATATGTCCATTACTGTTTTTGGTTCCGTCTGCGTTGGAGGCTTTGATGGG
>JBBPTT010000806.1:0-16243 GCA_038094175.1 Boletellus aff. lepidospora
TGGGGAGCATGCATCGGTCACGAGCGACATTCGTTGATCGACAACGGGGACTTTGGGCAGGTCGGGATGTACCCTTGGGGGAAATGGTAACCTTTCGTTACTGGGCCTGGGTGTGTCTGGCCACGAGCGTCTGTGAATGAACAGGATTACCAGTGGCACACCGTCTGATAACCCGCCATCGCGTTGGAAGGGGGCAATCCAGCGGCTGTTAACGGCTACCTGTCACTTTGAGACCCACCGGGACCCCTTATTACCGACGTTCGCCATGCTGCACTAGGTTCGACCCGAGATGTCTGCGCATCTGATCGCCAGGTACGCTGTGCATTCAGCAATCTTGACAGACTTGTCAAGCGACACGAAACTAGCAAGGATCGAGGTTCCGCTCAACTATGATGGCGTAACCACCGAGCGCGCACCGTTGAGCTGGAGCGCCCTTAGACCAGAGGGGGTTTCGCAGGGGAGTCCAAAACCAGGCTGGGGGCTCCCCTCATAACCTGTAGGGGTCCTTCTTGTCAACGTCCGGTAAACTATCCAGCACCAAGTTCGGACGTTTGACCATCTCGAAGCGTCGTCTTCGAGCCATTGCATAACTTTATTCTCTCTATCATCGCTATTCGCAGGCACTCGCATGGCATCCCATGGGCAGCATACACCACATATCGGTATCGTGAGGATCGGGAGTGTCCTGTCAGCACCAGGCCAGAGGAGCGCCTTGCGCAGTAAGAGGTCCCTGAGTGATCGTGGTCGCCTTGGCCTAAAAACTAACGGTATCAGCCTAGGAATGATAGCAGCTCGAGGCAATTGGGGAGGCCAGATAGTTGAAAAGCGAAGTCGATGATGACTGACCCCCGACGAAGTTGAAGCAACTTGGGTGTCGTTCATGGCACGACCGCGTGACAAACGGCAGATATCCGGTAACCCGCCTTGATCGCGGCAAGCGTTGCCCGCGTGAACGCCCGCTCGCTCCGACTCGACCACGAGAGAGAGCGAGACCTTGCAGGCAAAGTCGGCGCTTGCTCCCGATGATTCACACCACCAGTAGCTAGACGTGAGGAGTGCCCACGGAGGTTGGGTTCACTTTTTCGTCGTTGTGCGTGACCCTATCCCCCTCGGCCGGTCACGGTAGCGAGTTCCTCCCTGTGTGTGTCCATACCTCCCCCCTGCTCTAGAAAGATATCTCCAAACCGACTCGCCAGAGAGGAGATGCAAGCTTCCGCCGGGACGCGTGCCAGGTAGTAACGGTTCGCTCTTGCGAACCATGGGTCAAACGCCTTGAAGCGCGGTGACCATCTAGATAACGGTCGCCGTTCAACGGGACAGGTACGGACAATGGGCATGTTACGTGACTTGCTGGTGACTCAAGAACCGCGTAGGTCGACCAACCCGGGGTGGAGCTGGACTCAGCGCTAGGTGGGCAAGGAACGGTAGCTGGCGGCAACCAACATCATGATGTCAGCGATACCCACCGGTGCCGCCGCACAGCGGCACACACAAGCGGTTGGTAAACGTAAAGATCCTTGACGCCGGCCGCCAGAGGTAAAAGATGTCATGCGTGGACGGGCGGACGCCTTCTCGTCCTCGTCGTCGACCGTTGTTGTTCATGCAGTCCCTGATTGTACGAAATGTGCCCCACTCGAGGGCCGTGTTGGGTGGAGAATCGCTTCTGCGGTGCACCTGTGCAGCTGTGTGCAATCACAGGCCAAACTAGTTGCAGTGCCGATCGTTTTATTTAGCGCTCCGCTCAAATGTCAAACCATGCCGAGTGTGCCGGCCCTGCCACGGACGGATGAACGCACGCGCAGACCAGGCAACGGCTGGCTCCAAGCGTTCGTGAGCGTGTTCTAGTCGGGATTTCCTGTGGAGTCTGGACCGACCGTCGCTCATCAATTCACCCTACCATCCAGGGAGCGTGTCGTGTCATTCTTGGCGCGGTCTCTCTCCAGGTGTCGCCTTTTAATCCCCTCCTACAGTTACTCCGCGGGCCGTTCTACATGGTGGTCCCTGATCTGCACACATAGCTGCAACATGGAGCAAGACATCTTCACATCTTCCACGGCCAGCGTTAGTACCAGAAAATCTGACGTGTAAATGAATTTTGACTGTCGAATAGTCCATTGTCTCCGGGAGGTCGGCGTCGGCTCACCTTTGATTTGTCTCACTATCTATAATCCAAGGATCAGCCAGCCAATGACCAGTCCTAGATCCCTTTTTGTCTTTTACTTGGGTTCGGTTCCAATTTGTCATGCTATTTCGATGGTACGCAAGCACTCAGCTAGGCTACGCATTGACGTGGACGGTGACTGAGAGCGTAGACACGTATCCTACATCACATGTGGTTTATGGGGCCTACCGGAATGCATCTGACCTTCTGCGCTGCAGCTTCACCCTGTCACAAATGAGATGCATTGGATCCACTTTCAAGGTTCGGTTTCAATCCGACACGAACTCGACTTTCCATCTACCACCGCAGTCGGCGCGAACTCCTTACACAGATCGGCCAGAGCTTGCCGAGCCCTGCACATGGCACTTTCCTCGAGGGTCCGGCCGCATTCCGGCCCGGGCAACGTCGTGCCTGGAGCCGCATTGCTACCGTACGAAGCCGTTCCGGCCCCCACCCTCTCACACCCATTCCACCATCGTTCACCCTCATCGCGTATCTGCTTTGCGCACTACGATTCGAATACACCCCCGGCCCAACTCAAACATGAGTGCATCTGTGTGCGTCACCCTTCTTTTTGCTTTTGCGACCGGAGTGTGCGTGCTAAGCCATGGTCCTAGGCCGAAAACAATCACCATCAAAGGTGGGCTTATGGCGCTAGTTTCGTTGTTGCGTGCCCGTCGAGCCTTTTTTCTTCACCTCTCAGATATCGAGCTTCGCACCCAAGTGCCTCGTAAAAATCCGTTCGCGAGGCAATTTCAGATCGAGTTTACCGTCGGCAATGCTACGCGGTCGACCAACGTGGCCAAGGAGAAAAAGAGCCGCACTTCCTGGAGTGACAATCTGTCGTTGTGTGTACCTGCGATTTATTGTACTCTGGCCAACAATAGAATTGATTCTCGTCAGCGATGTGAAAGGGGATCGTTCCGCCTTCGTCGTCAAGATTTCCCAGAGGCACCACGTCGGGAAGGACAAGGTGGTGGAAACTCTGACTGACACCATCGACGGGGTGATGGGAAGACTAAAGGATGGCGGTACGGAGCCAATGTCCCTTCCCTGCGAGATTCTGAACTGACGTCCTGTTCCCTATAAAAGTATTCGAAGCAATTTTTGCAAAGGACACCGTCGATCAGTCTGATCTCTTAGGGATCACGATCAAGTTTGCATTGGTCACCGAGACACGCGAGGGGGTCGCTGCACGCGACATCCAGGCTGTCGATGCCGTCAACAAGGCCAACGAAGGGATCAGTGGACTCGGCTCTTCGCCCTCGGCTGTCGACTACACCAGCTCGGCAATCGATTCTGGCACTAGTGTCATCGCTAATGTCCAGACGTTTGACAACACGTGGGGCGTGCTGTTGAAGAGGTTCGAACTGTTTAACAGGATTGTCGGTGATATCGCCGAGGTATGTGCTTGTGGCATTAGCGTCTGGATAATCTCGGTCTGAATGTCAGACAGATCCATCCATATGCATCGATGGCGTGGTCTGTCATCTCTGCTGCCAATCAGGTTCGCTTCGCCTTCAGGTACCCATATTACCGCTGATCGAGATGATGTTACCCACAGGTGCTTATAAAGCAGAAGCAGCGGGACGAGAAGATCATTCGCGTAGCGGGCGCAATGAGTGACGTCTTTAAGTTCGTTGAGGATGCTACACCCTTGAAAAACATCGAGGGGCACAAGGAGTCCCTCACGGTTCTGCTACAGCAAGTGACGGAGTGCGGCTACTTCATCGCCGACTACGGGAAAGAGAACTTCTGTCAGTCGTTGTTTAGATGATAATACGTGTAACTGATTGCCACGTCCAGGGGCTCGGATGGCGAAATACACGGTCTCGGACATCGACGCAAAGATTATGGGTTTCGAGAAGAGGCTACAAGAGCTGAAGACCGCATTCTTGGAGGGCGTGATGCTTCAGACTGAACTCGCCGTCCTTCGTATCGAGCCTGCTGTCTTTCGCGTGATGGACGTCGTGGAGCACACGGGTAGGTTCCAGATTTCTGGATCTGGATCCGATGCTCATGGATTCAACATAGCGGAATCGATTGACTTGAATGATATGCCATATGCAGCCGGGGCTAGGTACGCTCAAGAGAAGGAATGCCTGCCAGGCACTCGTGAATCCATTTTCCGCGAGATTTGCGACTTCCTGAACAATCCCGCCGAAGATGGCCCGCGCGTGTGCCTTCTCACCGGGGTCGCCGGGTCGGGCAAGTCTGCAATTGCTCATACGATCGCTCGACGATACTATGAGCAAGGGAGACTGGGGTCTTCGTACTGCTTCTCTAGTGCTGACGTCGCGAGGCGGAACCCACAGAATCTGTTCAGCACGATTGCACGCGACCTGTCCGACCATGGTGCGCAGTATAGGTCCATCCTCTGGGGCATTGTCAAAAACAACCGGGCACTTCGGACGTCGACATCTCCGTTAGAACAAGTCGAGCGGTTCATCGTCGAAGTCAGTGCGCACCTGCATTCCATCGGACCCCTCGTTATCGTCATCGATGCGCTGGATGAAAGTGGTGATCAAGCTAGTCGCCGACCACTTCTACACGCGATTTCTGAGAAGATCATTAAAAACAAGCTGCCGACGAACCTTCGCTTCTTGATCACGGCTCGGCCAGAGAATGACATCCTTGTCGGGCTTCCATCTGGTCCAGGCTTGGTTCATAAACAGATGGGCGACATTCCTGAGGACGTCGTCGACAAAGATATCGAGAGGTTTATTCGCCATTCCCTCGGTCAGTATCCCGAGCTCGAGTCAGTTTGGCCTGATCAAGAATGGTGTCGACTGCTCGTCCGTCATTCACAAGGTCTTTTCCAGTGGGCGGCGACAGCGTGCAACTTTGTTCAAGAAATCGACACTGGCGTTGGACTAGGTCCGTCCGCACAGCTCAGTTTACTTTTGCAGAGCGACGACAAGCGTGAGTTTGCTCGGCCTCTAGATGAGCTGTACCGGACTATACTGGGACAACTATATAAACTCAATGAAGCTCGGCAACGCTTTCGGGATGGGATGGCTATTCTACTTGCACTAAAAGAGCCGCTATCGATGTCATGTCTTTTGACACTGTTTGACCTGGATGGGAAACTGAATATACGACGGACCATTAAACCAATGGGGTCGTTGCTGGCTGGTGTGCTCGATGAAGAAAAGCCAATCCGACCACTTCACACGTCATTCCGTGACTTCTTGCTTGACGAGACTCGCAGTTTGGACTTCTATGTCCCTATCCTACCCCACCACTCCCTCTCTCTTGGACGAGGATTGCTTACCTGCATGCAGAACAGGCTCAGGTTCAACATCTGTGATCTCAAGGACTCCCGATTGCGTAACTCTGATGTCCCTAATCTGTCCCATCGAGTAAAGATGGTGATTCCTCCATACTTGTCCTATGCATGCTGGTACTGGATGGACCACCTACAGAATGTAGACTATACTCCAGAACTCTCCAAAGAGATATCAGATTTTTTCAAGAAGTTCTTTCCCTACTGGCTTGAGGCCATCAGTTTGCTCTCCCTCTCCTCTCCATTGACATCTATCCTATCTGCCCTGAAAACTTGCACCATCCTTAAAACATGGACAAAGGTTAGTTGAAAGATAATACAAGGTGAATAGTATTGAAGATATTGTTAGGACCAAGAGATTTCCTCACTAGCCTCAGAGGGGTTCCAGTTTATCCAAGTATTTGCTCCAGTGCTTAGGGAATCCACTCCCCATCTCTATCTGTCAGCCTTGCCACAAATGCCCACCAGCTCTCCACTGTGCCAACTGTGGAGTGATCACCTGGAGAAACATGTTTCCACCACCATTGGACATCCAATCAACTGGCCTGCAGAGGTCCATACTCTACAAGGACACACTGAAGTGGTCTTCTCTGTTGCCTACTCACCAGATGGCACCCACATTGTCTCTGGCTCTTTTGACAAGACCATTAAAATTTGGGATGCAACCACAGGACAGTGTGTGGTGGGTCCACTCCAGGGACACAGTGAGGAAGTCATCTCTGTTGTCTACTCACCAGATGGCACCCACATTGCCTCTGGCTCAAGGGACAAGACCATTAGAGTTTGGAATGCAACCACAGGGCAGTGTGTGGCAGGTCCATTCTGGGGACACATTGAAGCAGTCATCTCTGTTGCCTATTCACTAGATGGCATTCACATTGTCTCTGGCTCAGATGACAAGACCATTAGAGTTTGGAATGCAACCACAGAACAGTGTGTGGCAGGTCCACTCCAGGGACACACTCATGGGGTTAGCTCTGTTGCCTGCTCACCAGATGGCACCCACATTGTCTCTGGCTCAGATGACAAGACCATTAGAGTTTGGAATACAACCACAGGACAATGTGTGGCAAGTCCATTCCAGGGACATACAGAAGAGGTCATGTCTGTTGCTTACTCACCAGATGGCACCCACATTGTCTCTGGCTCTTTGGATGAGACCATTAGAGTTTGGAATGCAACCACAGGACAGTGTGTGGCAGGTCCACTCCAGGGACACACTGAAGTGGTCATGTCTGTTGCTTACTCACCAGATGGCACCCACATTGTCTCTGGCTCAGGAGACAAGACAATTAGGGTTTGGAATGCAACTACAGGACAATGTGTGGCAGGTCCCCTTCAGGGACATGCTGATTTGGTCAGCTCTGTTGTTTACTCACCAGATAGCACCCACATTGTCTCTGGCTCAAAGGACAGGACCATTAGAGTTTGGAATGCAACCACAAGACAGTGTGTAGCAGGTCCACTCCAGGGACACAGTGAGGAAGTTGGCTCTGTTATCTACTCACCAGATAGCACCTGCATTGTCTCTGGCTCATGGGACAAGACCATTAGAGTTTGGAATGCAACCACAGGACAGTGTGTGGCAGGTCCACTCCAAGGACACACTGAAGTGGTCATGTCTGTTGCCTACTCACCAGATGGCACTCACATTGTCTCTGGCTCAGGGGACAAGACCATTAGAGTTTGGAATGCAACTACAGGACAGTGTGTGGCAGGTCCATTCCAGGGACACACTGATTGTGTTACCTCTGTTATCTACTCACCAGATGGCATCCACATTGTCTCTGGCTCAGGTGACAAGACCTTTATGATTTGGAATGCAGCCACAGGACAGTGTGTGGCAGGCCCACTCCAGGGACACACTGGAGCAGTCATCTCTGTTGCTTACTCACCAGATGGCACCCACATTGTCTCTGGCTCAGAGGACAAGACAATTAGGGTTTGGAATGCAACTACAGGACAATGTGTGGCAAGTCCACTCCAGGGACACAGTGAGGAAGTTGGCTCTGTTGTCTACTCACCAGATGGCATCCACATTGTCTCTAGCTCAGAGGACAAGACTATTAGAGTTTGGAATGCAACCACAGGACAGTGTGTGGTAGGTCCACTCCAGGGACATGCTGGTGGGGTTGGCTCTGTTGCCTACTCACCAGATGGCACCCACATTGTCTCTGGCTCAGGGGACAGGACCATTAGAGTTTGGAATGCAACCACAGGACAGTGTGTGGCAGGACCACTCTGGGGGCACACTGGTATAGTCTTCTCTGTTGCCTACTCACCAGATGGTGCCCACATTGTTTCTGGCTCTCTTGACAAGACTATTAGAGTTTGGAATGTAGAGAATCTTCTTTCTCCTGAGCACTTATATGAGGAGGATGGCTGGATTCAATCTTCCAATAACAAATGTTTTGGGTGGATTGCTCCTTGGTCTAGGTCTCTTTTATGTCTTCCAGTTTGTCCTCTTATCATTTCTCCTGATGGAATTAGTACCTCCACTATTGATTTTTCTTTGTCAGGAGATTCATGGGTTACTTGTTGGAAGTGATTCTTTAGGCTGTAACATTGTACTCTATGAAACCTTCCAAATTCTTGTATTTATCTTGGCACTGAGATGAACATGTGGTTATACTGTGCATAAACATACAACCCAGTGCTGGAAATAGATATAAGAGAACACATGAAACAGCAAATCACGTATTTAAGACAATTACCCTTAGGTTCATCTCAACAGCACTGATAAATATGAGTGCAAGACTTGCAGTGTGTTGTGACCAATAGCCAGGCCATTTTCTTCCATGCTGTTATACATGATCCCAATTGTAGAATTGCTCCAGAGCTGGGGCTGGTAAGCTCAGGAGACTGAGATCAGAAGATCATTCTAACCTTGTACACCCAGTTTAGTATAGCCCACACTGTCAACACAGTTAAAATTCTAGATATATCCTCTAGAGTGTATAAGCTGTTGCTGACAGAACACACCAAGGCCCAAGGGGAACATAGGTCCTTCATGTTATTTGCTACAACTCTTACATGCCCAACCAGATACACAATACGAAACGTATGTGCGAACACCAAGCTCCCCAGATCAAACATTCATTCACCCTGAGGCCACACACTCGGCATTTGCCCACTCAGTTTTCTGCCTTGACCGTCGCGCTCCTTTGCACCAACTCGGGCAAATACACTTTGAAACCTTCTTGCACCAACGCCGGCCAGATCGCCTTGTCTTGCTCGCAAGACACAACGTACCGATTCGTCTTTCCATTGAGAACGCGCACTGTCGGCAGCGTCAATGTCTGGACTTGGCCCCCTCCAGCCGACACTACATTCTTGAGCAGCTGAGCGTCGACAGACCTTGAACAAGCTCGAGCCGCCCCCGGATCCTTTAGTACGTTTCCAAACGTCCGCAAACTTGAATTCCCGCCCTTTCTCCGCAGCCGCGTCGGTCAGGAGGTAATCATTTTCGGCTGTCGGACAACGATAGGGTCAGAGATAAGACATACAGACGTTCGGAACTCTAGGAGATGCACGAAGGAGCTTTCCCGTCTTGGCACTTGCATTCGCCCATCCCTCTGCCAGGATGTACGAGGTGACGATCATAGCGCAGAGGAACGTTTCTGTACGCATGACACCTCTGGCGATGAGGTGCGTACAATCCAACGGTTTACGGTGGTGTTGGCAGCAGCGTCGTTGGCCGACGGATCTGCATACGAAGTCGCAGTGACGGTGAGGTTGTAGTGGGGTCCACCGTAGGTGAGCGTCGGGGGCATGCCCGTCACTTCGGGACGGACGCTGGAAGGAAAGTAGGGTGGGTAAAATATTTTGGCGGTACAGGTCATAGGGTAAACGACGTCGATGTTGGGGTTCGAACCTGCAATCAGCATGGACGCGTTTGAAAGGACTGCGGTGGAGTGATACATTCTCGCAATGTTGCTCGAGCCAAGGCCAGCGTCGGGCCAGCGGGAGCCCCTGGGTGCGTTTGGATTGTAGATAGCGGGGGTGCCAATAGGACCGGAAGCGAGCGACTGGAAAAAAGGCATCTGGTCGAGAGAAGGGGTGTAGAGGGTCCGATTAGCGAAGCCAGGGGTCCCGTTGGTGGCCCCGTTGAGGAGTATGATGCTATCGGGCATGTTGACACACTGGCCCATGGTGCGACCCTGGAGCATGTGGTCGTACTGTTCGTACGCCAGTGAAGAGCCGTCCTGTGGTTCGGGAGTGAGACGTTGGCAGTCCGACGAAGCAGGATAGGTACAAGTGTTGTAAAACGGCCACGAGTAGTTTCCATACTAGTCGGCAGGCATATCTGTGCCATCACAAAAGAGAACAGTGGGCATGTAGTCGTCGTACACGTCGCAGTCGGACGACGATAGCGAGCTGTAGCCTGCCAGGGGCGTTCATTTCCTAATCGAGACCGAGGGGAGGGGACATGCACCAATGCTGAGGGCGTCGTTGCCGTCAAACGTGGCAAAAGAGTCGTTTGGGAGGTGCATGCCCAACGCACAGAACGAGTTGGTCACTTTCGTTCCGGACCACCACCCACGCATGCTCCGATATGGGACGTACCACATTGAACCCCATGCTGGGTGCCCGTTGATCCGGACGGCGTTGCCCTCGGTCTTGTCGAGAATGTAGACCATCCCTTCGTTGCTGAGAAGCATCTGCGCGCATCAGAGCCGACACATGCAGGCAGGCAGGGAAGGCCATACCATCATGGCGCCGACGAGCGTGTTGCCCGCCTGCACGAACGAGCTCGTTGGGCAGCGGCAGAGAGGGCGAGGCTGGACAGGGCCAGCCAGGGTAGAATTGGGGACATGGGTGAAAGAAAGGACAACGGAACGTCGAACGGGAAGACCAAGGGAAGAAGGAAAGAGCGCAGGGCGGGCAGGTCGGTTCGAGGGAACGCATTTATAATGGACTGTGCAACAAACGAGCGAGACTGGCCGGATCGTTCTGGTAGGTGGCAATGGCAGTTATATTTTCTGCCCCCCCCGCGCCCATCCATGCCGCCGTGCAGCCAACAAAAAACCAGGTCAGCGTGAGAGCCATCGCTCGACCTTGTGCGAGCATCCTCGCTGTGGCTACATCACTCCTCAGAACGTGTGTGAGGTTACCGAGACGTAAACGGCCAGTCGTCCCGCCGCCAAAGCTGGAGGGTGCCAGAGGTCGGGCCCTAGCTGCGGGCCGGACACGCCTGAGACTGTGTCTTTGGCAGGCACTGCCAATATGGTGGATGCGGACCATGACAGCGATCGCTCTGGGAACAGGAGAGAGACGTAAACGCACTCGGTGGATGGCATGGGATGGATGAGAATCAGAGCTCGGGACACCTGAAAGCGAGAGAAGAAAGTACACGCACTGGAGGGAGGACTAGGGACAAACATGGTAAAATTGGCAGACTTTTATGCGCGAACGACGAATTCAAGGTCTGAGCTGGCATGATCGGTCGCAGGCAACATCGGGAACATGTTCAGCAGCGTGAGTTGGTATACACCGTTGAACTTGTTTGACCCCGCAGACACTGTTGTCCGTCGGCAATGATCCACGCCCATGGAACGCGCCACACTCACGCGTCCTTGGCCATGACGAGCTCCACTGGGACGTGGTTGCACGCCTCAAAGTTCCCGACGTCCTCACGGCAGCTTCTCCTCCGCACTCGCTCTGGTCGACCTCATCTGATCCATCTGAGACTCGACGACGTGCGCCCTTGCGAGGTCGGAGTCTGGAATTCTTCACCAGATATAGTCAGTACTAGTATTGCGTGCCACTTCAAGTTGACCTGCGTTGCAATAGTATGGCACCCATCCAGCTACCCCCTGTGCCAAGCCGGGATTTTGGACCCTTTCCACATGAACCCCACGAGCCCCCAACCATCGAGGACTTTACATCTGCACGAGAATATGAAGAATCGGTGCTGGATACGCTCAGTGTGTCTCCATTGCCTGCGTGTCGCCACTACCAGTAACCTCCGAGTGTCGGTCAGGGAGGAATCCGTCTGCAGAGGGGAGAAAGGCCCTCCAGGAAGCAAAGCATTACCACTGGTGTCTGCACGAGAACCTTGTCCAACGTATATGCCATCGTCCCCTCACCTGCCATGACTCTGTTGACAAGAACCCTCCGCACAGATCGGTCAGGGCGACTTCGTGACGACGTGCTTGATCAGGTGATCCAGCGTGCGGTGGATGCGGCTACCGTCCGATTTGAAGAGACCTTGCGGAATCGCATTCGTCCCCTCATAGACGATGCACTTGACGAAAGGTTCAAAGTGTTTGGAGTTTGTCTTGTTGAACTCACTGAAAAAACTAGACACTAACTAATTCTTTAGGCGGAAGTCCAGAAGGTACAGAAGGACATGAAGACCGATGTTGCAAGGGTTGAAAAGCTCATGACAAACATGTCGCGAGTGCTGACGACACTCTCATGCCATGTGCACAAAGTTGGGTGGGCGCTATATCACGTGCCTATAGCACTTAGGGCCCCCAGGAGTACAACATGACATGTCTCGATGGCAGTCGTAAACCCTACAAGGTGGTGCCTTTCATTGACGGGACTCTGCCCAGCAATCCTGAAGTGCGTCATCCAAGATTTCAATGATTACTTTCCCCAGCTCATCCACCACTCATGTAGCACAATTTACCACTCCTACACTCCAAACATGACATCCTCAGCTTATCCAAGGATGACGCACTGATGTATCATGCCAAGTATGGGCTTGAGGGAATTCGTGGTCGTGGTCATGACAATCTCGCACGTGTCAGAAAAGCAATTGCCCAGCATGTTGGTTGTCCTGAAGATCTTGACGAAAACCCAGTTTGAAGTAGTTGCGTAGACCAATCGTTAGCCAGGTGGTCTTACGTCCCGCTGATCACCCTGAGAATGAAAAGATAGGTCAAGCTAGGCGCGGAGTCGCCAGTCCCCGACTCCAATGATCACCATCACTTACGGTGTTCTTCGTCGACCGGTGGGCTCTTTGGGATGTGTGGGCCTTTCCGCCTCTCATTTGCCTCTGGCAGCATGCCATCGGCAAATCACTGTCGGCAGAGTCGATGTTTGAACTTGGCCCGCTCCAGCCGACACTACATTCTTGAGCAGCTGAGCGTCGACAGAGACCTTGGGCGTCACGTAAAACGTCATCGACTTGAACAAGCTCGAGCCGCCCCCGGGTCTCCAAACGTCCGCAAACTTGAACTCCCATGTTTTCTCCGCAGCCGCGTCGGTCAGGAGGTAATCATTTTCGGCTGTCGGACAACAACAGGGTCAGAGATGAGACATACAGACGTTCAGAACTCTAGGAGATGCACGAAGGAGCTTTCCGGTCTTGGCGCTTGCGTTCGCCCACTCCTCTGCCAGGAAGTACGGGGAGACGATCATAGCGCAGAGGAACCTTTCTGCATGCATGACACCTTTGGCGATGAGGTGCGTACAGTCCGACGGTTCACGGTGGTGTTGGCAGCAGCGTCGTCGGCCGACGCACCCGCTTACGAAGTCGTAGAGACGACAAGGTTGAAGCAGGGTCCACCGTGGGTAAGCATCGAGACACGCCCGTCACTTGAGGACGAACATTGGAAGAAAAGCAGGGTGGGTAAAATATTTTGGCGGTATAGATGGTGGGGTAAACGACGTCGGGCTCGACGTTGATGTTGGGGTCCGAACCTGCAATCAGCACGTACGCGTTTGGAAGAACTCAATGGAGTGATACATTCTAGCAATATTGCTCGAGCCGAGGCCAGCGTTGGACTAGCGGGAGCCCTTGGGCGCGTTTGAGCTGTGGATGACGAAGGTGCTAATAGGACCGCGAGCGAGCGACTAGGAAAAGGGCATCCGGTCGAGAGAAGGGGTGTAGAGGGCCCGATTAGCGGAGCTAGAGGTCCAGTTGGTGGCCCCGTTGAGGAGTATGATGCCATCGGGCAGGTTGACAAACTGGCCCATGGTGCAGTCTCGGAGCATGTGGTCGTCCTATTCGTACGCCGGTAAAGAGTCGTCCTGTGGTTCGGGGGTGAGACGCTGGCAGTCCAACGAAGCAGGATAAGTATGGGTGTTGTAAACGGTCACGAGCAGTTACCTTAGTAGTCGGCAGGCATGTCCGTGCCATCACAAAAGAGAACAGTGGGCGTGTAGTTGGTCGCGGGGGATCGCGACTGGGCCAGAAGCAGGGTAAACGCGGACGACACCGTTGGGCATGTTGGGGAGGGGGATCTCAGCATTTTGGTCGACGTCCCAGAGAACTAGGGGGGACGGTCAAGGAAAGGGACAGATGGGAGTGGATGACGCACTCGTGGAGAAGTTGGCCTGTGCGAGCATCCTGCCCGAGGGAATGAGGTAGGTGTAGGCGTGCGAGTCGAGACCCAAGGTGGTGATCGTGGAGTTCATGACGGTGGCGACAGTGCCGTTGCCAAGTGTCTGTCTCCGCGACAGCATACCGGCGCTCCTGTTGCATGGCAAGGACTTGAGGGCTGTCGAACCACTCACTAGCGGGCGGGCTCGGAGAGGTTTGCGGGGGAGCAGAGATTGAGCACCCGGACGGATCGCCTGCCGTCGTAGTCGGACGACGACAGCGGGCGGCAGCCTGTCAGGGGCGTTCATCTCCTAATCGAGACCGAGGGGAGGGGACATGCACAGATGCTGACGGCGTCGTTACTGCCAAACGTGGCAAAAGAGCCGTTTGGGAGGTGCATGCCCGACGCACACAACGAACACAACGTCCATCGTCATCGCGTTGTGCGCGTGGATGTTCCTGTGTCGTTTCCGTTCCGGACCAGCCACCCACGCATGCTCAGATATGGGACGTACCGCACTGAGCCCCGTGCCGGGTGCCCGTTGATCTAGGCGGCGTTGCCCTCGGTCTTGTCGAGAATGTAGACCATCTCTTTGTTTCCGAGAAACGTCTGTACGCATCAGAGCTGACACATGCAGGCGGGCAGAGAGCGACGTATCATCTTGGCGCTGACGAGCGTATTGCCCACCTACACGAACGAGCCGGTAGAATTGGGGACATGAGTGAAGGAAAGGATAAAGGAACGTCGAATGGGAAGACCGAGGGAAGAAGGAAAGAGCGCAGGGCGGGCAGGTCGGTTCGAGGGAACGCATTTATAATGGACTGTGCAACAAACGAGCGAGACTGGCTGGATCATTCTGGTAGGTAGCAGTGGCAGTGATATTCGTTGGATCCCCCCACGCCCATCCTCGCTGGCGTGCAACCAACGCAAATCCAGGTCGGCGTGAGAGCCATCGCTCGACCTTGTGCGAGCATCCTCGCTTTGGCCACATCGCTCCTTAGAATGTGTGTGTTATTACGAAGACGTGAACGGCGCAGTCGTCCCGCCGCCAAAGCTGAAGGGAGCCAGAGACCGGGCCCTAGCTGCGGGCTAGACACGCCTGAGACTGTGTCCTTGGTAGGTACTGCCAATATTGTGGATACGGACCACGACAGCGATCGCTCTGGGAACAGGAACGAGAAACGTGAACGCGCTCGGTGGATAGCATAGGATGGATGGGAACCAGAGCTCGGGACACCTGAAAGCTAGAGAAGAAAGTACACGCAGAGGAGGGACTGGGGACAGACGTAGTAAAATTGGCGGACTTCTTGTACGTCAACGACGAATTGAATGTTTGGGCTGGGCATCGGTCGCAGGCATAGATTTTCCTGGGTGCTTCAGCCGGGAACACCGCTACCTTGGTTCAGCAGACACTTCAACGCGCCGACGGGCCTGCATTGCTGGCAACGGGCACGTGCGAACGCGCGTAAAGTGCCATCCGAGTGTCTGGCAGCTGTCTCAGTGCCCCACTACGGTGTCGTCGCCCATGGCAACTTTTCATACCTGGCTCGCACTCCTAGTAGGAGTGCCCACACCGAGCGGCGGTTGGATGAGATGGAGTCGCGGAATGGCACGTTGTACGACATTTTGGATCACCTTACAAGGACATTTGTCCCACACACTGAACCTAGACCAAGAGAAGCTGGAAACTTGGTACATTTCGGTAGTAGTATGCGTTCCCACACTTTGTGACGGTCCTTTTCTAATCACTTTCCGTCTTTCCTTGTTCTCTACGACCCGAGCTCGACTCACTTCTCCACACGGCCCGGGTCCCGCAGCCCGCCGGAACGTTTTTTCAGGCAATGAGCACTATGGTTGTATGCACATTTGATTCGAGACGCGGACGCCAACGCCGACTGGTGATCAAGTCGTTACAAAGTGGCTTGGACGCTGGACGACCATGACGAGATGTTGATCACGTGAGTTATTTTATCTATTGGAGCATCGCGAATTCGAGCAGGTAGCCTGGAACCGATCCCATATAAAATCCCACCGGAAAGACGTGTTGATCTTGTACCATCACCATGGCCGATCAGATCCCCGTCAAGGATCCCACATCCCAGTCCAACTACCTCGATATCGCCACCACCCATCTCTCCCTCGACTGGTCCATCGATTTCGACAGCTCCTCCATCCATGGCTCCGCAACCCACAAGCTGATCGCAATCAAAGATGTCTCAGAGGTCATGTACGTACCATCTCTGTGACCATCTCGACAGGATTGACCATCGGGCCTGGTAGCTTTGATACCCGCGTGCTCGTCATCGAATCCGTCGAGGTGAACGGGAGTATCGTCCAGGTCCGTCTCCATTTCATTGCTGCGATCAGCCTTTATGCATATCGATTCAGTCGAAACTCGATCCGGAGCATCCAGTCTTGGGATCTGCCCTCCATGTTCCCCTGTCGTCGACTCGTAAAGGGGATACCGTGTCGGTGAAGATCACATACAAGACGACCAAGGATGCACCCGCTCTGTTGTGG